>JAJGOT010000347.1:285000-580000 GCA_022457155.1 Cladopsammia gracilis
ATAGATGGTCAATAATTGTTAGTTGAAGTCAATTCTGAATTTTTTTTCAGATTGCTCTTTCAACTGCTAAGTTGATACATGTAGCACACTGCGAGGATCACAAATTTCGCTCATATTTCCATTCTATTCAGTGACAATCAAACTAATTGAAATGTCTACAGGTGAACAGTACAGCTGTGAGTTTGGCAGTGCAAAGTATTACGCTTATTGTGGCTTTGGTGGAATCCTTAGCTGTGGTCTCACACATACAGCTGTTGTTCCCCTTGATCTGGTCAAGTGCAGAATCCAGGTGAGTTACATCACCTTGTGTGGATCAAGATAAGTTCAAATGTAAAAATCAACAATTTCTAGTAAAATGTAACCAGTTTGTTACAAGTGTGAGAATGGAATAAATACAAAGTTTCTGATGTGTGTTGAAGAATAATAAACCATCTATCCTCTGGTCTAATCTGGGGTCTTTAAATTGTACCTTATATTATTTGTATCTGCTAGGGTGTATAATGTCCACAGCATCTCCCTCAATGTACAATGTACCTTGTAAGTACTTGTACATTATGAGCACACCTTATTGTAGACAAGTTTTGTAGAATTGTGCCCCCCCCCCCCCCCCCCCCCAACAAACTACATGTATATTGGATGTTTCGCCCCGTACTTCTTTCATTCCACAATTATTATGAGAGAGAAACGGATTGCAAGCTGTCAAGTAGCAGTGCCCAGTCGCCCCAGGTTACTACATACAAGTTTTGTCAGGTGACAAGGTAAACTTAATAAAAACACCAGACTTTAATGCTGGGCACCCCAAATTTCATAGCTGGAACCCCTTCGGGCTCTCTATAATTTTACCTAGAGCATGAATGTTATGTCAAGTTTTGTTTGTTTTGTAGACAATTCCTGATGTGATTTACTAAATATGAGTTGTTGAATTTTGCAGGTAGACCCTGGCAAATACAAAAACATTGTGAATGGTTTCAAACTCACCCTGCGAGAAGATGGGGTCCGTGGACTTGCCAAGGGTTGGGCACCGACCTTCATTGGTTATTCCATGCAGGGTCTCTGCAAGTTTGGTTTCTATGAAGTGTTTAAGATCCTTTATAGTAACATGCTTGGCGAGGTAAATGTCTGTTTATCCTAAAGAAATAAAGACTGTTATAAAGCTACAATTTTTACAGTGCAACGCACCTTACCCTGAGCAACCAACAAACATTTTTACAACCTTCTATGATATTGCTGGCTTATTATTTTCATAACTGTGGATATCTGTGAAGCAAAACAGTGAATAAAATCTTTGTATTTTGTAACTAATTTTACACTCCTGTGATAAATACACAGAGACATTTGATCATACTCAACTTTGCGAGGAGGCATGATCGTCAATTGAATTTGTGCTCTCTGATTGGTTAACTTGTAAAAAGGTTTGTTTTGAGTTCACAGTAAGGCATTTTTCGCACTGTACAACTACATGTACACACAGTACTAGACTACCAAAGTTGATGCGATACATGTAATTTCCGTAAAAGCTTTTTTATACCAGTCAAATATACATGTAAGCTGAGAGTCTCAACTCAAAACTTGATACTCAATGTTTTTGAGAATTGAGTTTAGATTCTATCTAGGCCCTAATTTTGAGTATAAAGATACACACCCCCTGCACCCCTTCCCCTAGATCTGCCCCTGTATCCCATTGACTCCCAGAGTCACTGATTACAGTGTATGGAGAAATGTGGTGTAGTTCCAACTTTTGAGTCTTTTAACGAAATCCTATGGTGCGATCATTCAAATGAAACCCATGGTTCGTACAATCTTGAAAAGGTCTTGAATTTTAGCCGTCGTCTTGAAAAGTCCTTAATTTGGTTTAGGTCCTTGAAAAGTACTTGATTTCTTTATTAGGTATTGCAAAGTCCTTGAAATTTAGGATTTTGTGTATGCCCTATCACTTTTCTGATAAATTAAATGATTTTGCTCAGAAAAAATTGGCCACCAGCGACTTTTAAAATCCGAAAATAACTAGTGAAAATGTCGGCATAATACGTGAATGCGTACATGAAGCAAAATTGTAATCTTTGCCTCAATTTCGTGCACCAGGGGACAAAGAGTTTCGATTTCGTAAATAAAACGTAGTCCTTGAAAACTATTTTTTGTCCTTGAAAAGTCCTTAAAAAGTCCTTGAATTTCATCTGTCTGAAGTTGTACGAACCATGAAACCTCTTTGCCATTTCTTTTGCATGGTATCATTTGTTTTCCAATATTTTGCAAAATTAAATTTTGGATTTTTCTTGAATTTTGATGTTTGGCACTCTTGGGAGTAAATGGGTTATAAGATTGGTTACTCAACAGGGTTCAACAGTAATTCTCACAATAATGTTGCATTTACTTTCCAGGAAAAATCATACTTGTTCCGAACATCACTGTATTTAGCCGCCTCAGCAAGCGCTGAGTTCTTTGCAGACATTGCTCTGTCACCCATGGAAGCTGTCAAAGTTCGTATTCAGACCCAGCCTGGCTGGGCCAACAACCTGCGTGAGGGAGTTCCTAAGCTATGGGCCGAGGAAGGAATCCGGGGGTAGGTTGTTGCCTGTCGCCATTCATCTGTTTTAATCTAATACTCTTCCTAGTAATTTGCTACATCAACAATTTTTGGCCACTTTCAGAATAGCCATATTATCGTGATGCGACAAGTCTATTCAAATGCAATACAGGATACAGGTGTACATTTGTTAGCCTTTTTTCTTTCAATACTGGACAAAGGAAGTGCATTACTACACATGTATGTAAAACAGGCAAATTTATGTACCGTGTAGACCCCCAACATTGCTACATGTATACAGTAGTTTATATGAAGCTAGGTTTGTAATGCATTATAGGGTGATTTCAAATCCTACAGCCTGTTCTGAATCTTCTAGAATTAAGAGAGCCTTTTACATGTAAAGCAAAAGAAAAGATACAAACACCATAAATTCTTATTGTAATGTTTTGGAATCAATTGCGAGCACATTAATAAGCTTCTCCCACTTTTGAAAGTGAAAAGAAAGTTTATTTTTCTCCCTGGCAATATGGAGCTCAACATTTAAAACACGTCTTGTCCTACACTTAGAGGTTTTATTGGTAGGACAAGACATGTTTTAATGTTGAGCTCCATATTGCCAGGGAGAAAATAAACTTTCTTTTCACTTTCAAAAGTGGGATCTTTTCACTTTCAAAAGTGGGAGAAGCTTAATGTGCTTAAATGATAGATTGTAGTAATGACACCAATGTATTTAGCCTATTCTTTTCTTTTTTTTTCTGTTTTCTTTTAATGTTAAATTTATATTAGTTTAAATGTTAATGATTAGTAATTGGTAATTATTAATAATTGTTAATATCAATATTAATTAATTAATAATAACATTTGCATTATTTGTAATACTTGTTTCTGAATCAATAAAAACTATTAAAAGAGAAAAAAAAAATCAATTGCGATGGCTTAAGAAGACTTTCAAGGCAAAAGTCTGATGATTGACCTTTATTTCAATCACTTTAGTCCATTCTACTTTTAACTGTTCTATGGTGAAGTAAGATTTTACTTCTGCTTTACTTTCAACAGATTTTACAAGGGACTTCCCCCACTGTGGATGAGACAAATCCCATACACAATGATGAAGTTTGCCTGCTTTGAGCGAACTGTTGAATTCCTGTACAAACATGTTGTACCCAAACCAAGGTTAGCTACATCTTTTACCCTTCAACTCCCAAGAGTGCCAAGCATTAAAATTCAAGAAAAATCCCAAATTTCATTTTGGAAAATATTGAAAAACAAAATGGTACCATGCAAAAGTACTGCTGAAGAGGTTTCATTTGAATGGTCACACCATAGGATTTCATCCACAGACTCAAAAGTTAGAACAAATGGTACCATGCAAACGTGCTGCTGAAGAGGTTTCATTTGAATGGTCACACCATACATGTAGGATTTCGTCCACAGACTCGAAAGTTAAAACAAATGGTACCATACAAAAGTACTGCTGAAGAGGTTTCATTTGAATGGTCACACCATAGGATTTCATCCACAGACTCAAAAGTTAGAACTACATGTACACAACATGTCTCCATAATTGACTCTGGGAGTGAAAGGGATAATTGACCCTCCTGGTTCAGAGACCACCTCTTTCACTCTCTTTCAGAGACCACCTCTTTCACTCTGGGAGTGAATGCGCGAAGCATCACCAAACAGGGGAAAATATGCAAATATTCTTTTGGACGATCGGCTGTTAACATTGAGCCCGCAATAAAAGTGGTCACCTGTCTTACTCATGGGGATGACATTGGAGGGAGGGGAGGGTGGGGTGTTGGATGCTGTGGGTGGGGGATCGGTAGAGCAAAATGCCTGGGAGAGGGGAGGGGAGGGTCTGATGGTTGTTTTGGATTCACTGGATGGCTGAACCAACAAAGTATCAAACAGCAAACACAGCTAGGATTTTGACTTGGCTCATAGGAGACAGCTTAGAATTTGACTTCGCTCATTTCATGTGGTGATCATTTCAATAATAATTCTTGTGACTGTTTGGATAATTAATTTTACCGTGTAGCATGAAAATGTTGCGGGTTTTAATTTTTGCAAATTGGCCTAATCCGCAAAAATTAATTCCCGCAGAACGTACATGTAACTCTCGCAGTATAATACTCTGCAAAAATTTATTCCCTTCAGTCAAATAAAGAACTTTGCGTTATTGGGTGAACTTGCGTTATTGGGATGATATTGGACCAACATGTAAATAACAACTACATTGTATCAACATTGATTTTTAATAGAAAACAACATTTTTTTTTCAATGGTAATAACAGTTCTTCTTGTGCATTGCAGAGCGCAGGGGTAGGAATGCTCTGCTGCTTGAACAGGAAATCGCAAAAATTAGTTCTCAGTAGAAATTTCAGTGACCTCAAACCGCAAAAAAAATATGTTCCCGCAGAACATGAAAAATCGCCAATCCACAAAATAAAACTCTCGCAAAAATTTTATGCTACATGTACATGGTATGTTTTGATATGACAAGGAGAAATTAATTTTGATGTTGATCCCAATTGGGACTTAAAGTGGATGTGTTTTTTTTTTTAGGAGTGATTGTTCTAAACCTGAACAACTTGTTGTTACCTTTGCTGCCGGTTACATTGGTAAGTAATGTTAATTATGTACATGGAATTAATTCAAAATGCAAACAAAGCAATGCTACCAATAGAATTTTTTTTTTCCTTTGGCTTAAAAAATTAGTGATGGCCATGCATGTTGTAGTGCAATTTATGCTTACTGTATCTTTGTTTTTGTTTTTCTCAGCTGGCGTGTTCTGCGCTATCGTGTCTCATCCTGCTGACACAGTGGTATCTAAGCTCAATAATGATGTCGGCAGTACACCTATCCAGGCGGCGCGTGATCTGGGAATGAGAGGTGAGGTCCCACTAAATCCTGATGTAAAGTTTGCCACAGTTTTCAGCTTTCTCTTACATGTAGCTTGTTCAAGGTGTTCAGGTAGTGGGGAGCAAAGGATAGGGCAGGCGAAGGGAAAAATTAATATGGCGAGTCTTGACTGAAGGGGAAAGGAGTGAAAGAGATTGAGACAATGCTTTTTCCTCCACTTTTTTTTTCCTTTTGCATCGTTCCCTACTATCTGAATGCCTCTGAAACAGGCTAGCTTTCTCAGTTTCAAAGCCGATTAAAAAAATGGAAGGCAAAAACATTTACAGCCTATGGCCTTGTTAAATCTGGCAGTCCTCAGAATATTATTAATTTTTTACTCCTGCGCGAAGCGGCATGAGGTAAGGTTTGGGCTCCGTTTTTCTTGTTATTATATTTATTACTCATGCTTGAAGCGGCATGAGGTAAGGTTTCGGCTCCATTTTTCTTGTTTTTATTTTTTGTGTCACGATTTTGCATGCAAGTTTATGCACGCATATTTTAAATTGTGCACTTCTGGTTCCTAGCTTTGTCATTTACACTTCCTGTTTAGTGACTTCCGGCTACTCTCTCTTCCGGTAAAACAACGTTATTTAAGTGTCACAACAGCATCTCCTTCAATCCTACTTACACTACTAATATTCACGTTTGGTATATATAAGACATAGAAGAATCAATGGCTTCATTGTGGTACAGCCTTCACTTCCAAAACATTCAGTATTATGGTTAATTAACGTGGTTTGCAGGAACGATAACTGAATGAAAGGAGTAACTCTTCTCCATGTCGGACATGTTTAAAATATATCATAAAATATATCAAAAAACTTTCTTACGCATGCGCATGAGTATAGGCTGCTTGGAGCCTCTTGTTATTATTACTCATGCGCGAAGCAGCATGAGGTAAGGTTTTGGCTCCGTTTTTCTTGTTATTTTTATTATTTTTATTTTTTGTGTCATGATTTTGCATGCAAATTTATGCACGGATATTTTAAATTGTGTGCTTTCGGTTGACGTCTTTGCCATTTACACTTCCTGTTTAGTGACTTCCGGCTATTCCCACTTCCGGTAAAAGAGCGTTACTACAACCCTACATGCATTACTATGTTCACGTTTGGTATATATAAGACTTAGAAGAATCACTGGCTTCATTGTGGTACAGCCTTCATGTCCACAACATTCAATAGTAAACAACGTGGTTTGCAAGAACGATGATTAAATGAAAGGAGTAACTCTTCTCCATGTCGGACATCTTCTTATCATGTTTAAAATATATCATAAAATTTTCTTACGCATGCGCATGAGTAAAGGCTGCTTGGAGCCTCTTGTTCTTGTTTTTTTTTATTTTTTGTGTCACGATTATGCATGCAAATTTATGCACGCATATTTTGAATTGTGTACTTCCTGTTTAGTGACTTCCGGCTACTGTCACTTCCGGTAAAAGAGCGTTACTTACGTGTCACGACAGCATCTCCTACAACCCTATATACATTACTATGTTCACGTTTGGTATATATGAGACTTAGAAGAATCACTGGCTTCATTGTGGTACAGCCTTCATTTCCAAAACATTCAATAGTAAACAACGTGGTTTGCAGGAATGATGACTGAATGAAAGAAGTAACTTATCCCCAGGTCGGACATCTTCTTATCATGTTTAAAATATATCATAAAATTTTCTTACGCATGCGCATGAGTAAAGGCTGCTTGCAGCCTCTTGTTATACCATAAATCCTCTACTAAGTCACCCCCTCCTCCTCCCTCACAAAAAAGCCCCCCTCTCTAATACATGTAATTACAACTGTATGCCCTCCCATTTTGGAGCAAACCAACTGTGACTTGCCTGCACGCATTATCCCGCACTTGGAATCAGATACAGTTATGTGTGTGCAATTGCTTTGAATTCTGATTGGTTCATTGGATTGCCAGCGTCTGTTGTGATTGGCCAGAGTAATTACTTTGGTCTTGGTTTAATGACACACACTTGAAAACCCCACTATGTTTGCATTAACCCTTTAACTCCCAGTAAAATATTAAAAATTGTAAAATATTGAAAAACAAATGGTTCCATGAAAAAGTACTGACAAATAGGTTTCATTTGAATGGTCACACCATAGGATTTCATCAACAGACTCAAAAGTTAGAACAAATGGTACCATGCAAAAATACTGCTGAAGAGGTTTCATTTGAATGGTCGCACAATAGGATTTCATCAACAGACTCAAAAGTTAGAACAAATGGTACCATGCAAAAGTACTGCTGAAGAGGTTTCTTTTGAATGGTCACACCATAGGATTTCATCAGCAGACTCAAAAGTAAGAACAAATGGTACCATGTAAAAGTACTGCTGAAGAGGTTTCATTTGAATGGTCACATCATAGGATTTTGTCAACAGACTCAAAAGTTAGAACTACACTACATGTCTCCATAATTGATTCTGAGAGTGAAAGTGTTTCAGTGTAAGCAAAGAGTTGGATCTACATCATGACATTTTTCATTGTTCTCTGTCCAGAGTGTTCTCAAGAGCACCCCTCTTTAAATTACTACTGGTGAAGTTGGCATCCTCAAGGATTATTATTTGATATTATTAAAACAAATGTTAAGTTCTTCATGGGTGACATCATAGTTAATAAAGCGAAATGGTTATCAAACCTGAGAAATGTCTTTGTTCGATGTTTATGTTATCGTTTTCATCCTTGGCCGTGCACAACCACAATAGATGTTGAACTGTTGTTCGAGCAACTGACCAATAGAAATGTTGCCATTAAGTTATTCAGTCATAGCATGTGATTTAAAAACAAAAGCAAGGCTGTGCTCTTAAAAGAATCACAGGGAGCCCAAGGGCTTCCAACTATGAAATCTGGGGACCCTGGCACTTACGCTTTATGCAAAAGTAAGTTTTTTTAGTTGCCCGAAGATAAAAGTAAGGAGCCTGAGGCCCCTGGGCACTGCTAGAGCACAGCCCTGAAAAGATGTGACCGGTCAAGTACGGTTCAACATAAATTGTAGCTCCTTTGTTATCGCCATTGAAGTCTGGAAGGTTTCATAACCAGTCCCTCGATTAACTATAGTGAAATTTCTGCTTTTTTCTTTCAGGTTTGTGGAAGGGTCTGGGACCCCGTATCATCATGATTGGTACTCTAACAGCCCTGCAATGGTTTATCTACGATTCAGTCAAAGTCTTCTTCCGTCTTCCCCGTCCCCCACCCCCAGAGGAACCCGAGAGCCTCAAGAAGAAACGCCTTCTCAAGCAACAACAAGCTGCCTGAGTAAATCATCCGCGCTCGCTTTTTTGAACCCGTGTGAATACAAATGATAGCCCCGGATTACAAACACGTATTTAATGACGAGAGAAAAAGGATGAACAATTAGTGAATTTGAGTGTTTTGCGTTTGCAGTAAGGCACGTGACGATCTTTTAATGACATAACTTAGTAAGTCGTATAATTACAAGACCTCCTCTGGCACATGTAAGTGGTATTTACACAATGAATGAAGCTTTACTGTTTTGATAATACAAAGTCAACTGGATTTGACAATAAAGCTACTTTTACACCTTCGTAATGTGCCAATTTATATTCTTACCACAAAGAACAGTCAAAACCAGATTGCTCGCTGCCCCTTTTAATTCAGTCGAGCGAGCGAACGAGCCGAGAGGAAACTTGGGCAGAGTCCCACTCGGCTCGCATCGCTTTCGGTCCAACATGTCCTCGAGACGAGATTATCTCATATCAATAATTGCTATTTGACACCTATACATTCCTATACAGTTCTTGTATATGTGTCCTTGTCCTTGTATTGATCGAAGCGCCATGTATAATTGCATGTGCTGACGACAGCGGGCGCCGCGTGTTTACAGTAGTTTCGAAATTCGATCATCGTGATTTAATAGTTTCGCAAAGGAAAACATGTATGTGCGCAGTTCTTTCCCATTCTCGTTCACCCCCTTCTGAAGATGGATTTTTATCCGGTACTTGCAAGCAAAAGGTGAACTGGATTTAAGATTTATTTACATATCATTTGTGTATCGTATCAATAAGTGCATATGTTGTGGTTCAAATTTAATCTTTGGTTTGAATTTTTCAAACACATATATCTCATTCTTATTTATTTGTACATTTATTTCTACATGTGGGATGAATCAAAAGTTAGAACTGCATTGCATGTCCCCATAATTGACTCTGGGAGTGTCTCTGTGTTTATATTTACTATGATGCCCAGCTTTATATCGAGTATCGAAAGTAATTTCGCGATTGCTTTAGTTATTGATGGCTACGCTTTATGATTAGCCACGCACTTTCTCAGCCAATCAGAAACAACCAAAACAGACCGTGGCTTGCTCACACGCGTTTTCCCGCGCTTGGCACCGGCTACCTCTATTTTCTTGAGTTCTGATTGGTTCGTTGAATTGACTATTGGCCGGAGTAATTACCTTGGTTTTGGTTTTACGACACTTAAATGAAAACTAGTCTGAAAGCAGGGAGAATCGTTCCTGATTGAGTTGTCTTGTTTGTCCTCAGGGATAGTCGGGAGTGTGAAACACGGGAAGGCACAATCCTCTTTCGCGGGAAGACCCGTCTGTCTCGCGTTTTTATATCAAATTGCCAAATGCTACCAAATATATAACTTAATGGATAAAAGGATTCCACAGAGAAAAACAGAACAATTAGTTTGGAGATAATGAAACTTTTGACCTCGTAGCTGTCCAAACGTAGACCTGCCAAGTCTCACGCCTTAGGCGTGAGTCTCACGCCTGCGAGTCCAAAACTCCGATCTCACGCCTACTCACGCCTGTGGAGCAATTTCTCACGTCTGACTTACAGATTTGAGCTATCAGCGTTAACTGATCGCATGATCCAATTAAAAATACAGTTACGTTCATGAAAATATGGCACTTTTTTGTAGGTTTTTATCGTTCTGAACATTACAATTACAGAGGTCTGAGGTCCATGGAAACTTTCGAATTTCGGAACATCTGTTCAACTTCGGACATCTTCGGAATAGATCGGGTTCTCTTCGGATTTGGTCGGGTCGCCTTCGGAAATCCTGGCACTCCCACGGAAAAATTCTCACGCCTATCACTCGGAAAAAGTTAGCAGGTATACAAACGAAGTCTGTGATTGGCGAACAATACAATTGATATATCACTTGAGCAATGCCCCTATCCCTAATCCCAATACCAGCGGACAAATCTATTGTTTTCTTAGCGAATCACAGACATCGTTTGGACAAGTGCTGTACTACTCGGGCGCAATGAAAGTGGATTACAGTTCATCGGGCTTGCTTCTTATAGTCGAACCTATAAGTGAAAATGTTAATTAGGGAAGGAAAACAGTTTTCGGCTCTTCAGTCTTCAGGCCTTATTAAAGCAACGGTACAGATTATTGTTTGTGAATTTTTAAATTTTATTGTAGTTCTGTTCCTAAAAAGAATACTTATAGTTTTGATAGTTTCATGTACGGTTTAAAAATGCCTATTGATAGACAGCAAGAAACGATTTATAACTGAGATCAAGGGTGATCGGCTTTAATCAAAACATAATACTCAATATGCACATTTTGAAAGAGTTACCGAAAAAAAGTTATTCCTGTTAATTGCTTGAGATGAAAATATGAGTGTCAAGAAAAAAAATCAAAACGTCAAATCGACTTCTAGAGCGGTTTTCAATTGAGGAATGTCGACGAAGTAATTACGTTCGACGAAAGAGAGCGCCTTCTATTCCGGTGGTAGCTCTGTGATCTCATGGGTGTCCTGTAAATGCAAGCGAAACTCTTCAAGGATTTTCCGTTTGTTCGTTTGTTCATTCGTTTGTTCGTCTTTCATTCCGGCGCCATTTTCGATCATTACCTTACCCAGTTTTGTACGCATACTAGACCAACAGAGAAGACGCTGAGGACTAGGCTCGATTTTCAGCCGTTTGAGGGAGTCCGGTTTTCAAATCCTCCCCTCAACGCGAAGGAACGCGGGCGCACAAAACGGCTGGAAATCGAACCTACCCGAGGACAAGTTTGCTATTGTGTTTAAAACACATGCACGAAGTTTAAGTTGGAGGGAAGTTCTTGGGTGATCTACAGTATAAGGAAACTTTATGCTTGTTCAAGGCAGAAAATTTAGGAAGACAATTCGCCGGTTTTATCATATGACAAGTAAAATGAAGACTGACCGATTGACTGACTTTCAACAATGTTCCTGCGCTGCTAGGTTTCCACGCCACTGAAAAATAGTGTTTTCTATTTTACGAATAAACTGATTCGTTGTTTGCCCTATTTCTGTTTTACTTCATGTAGAACGCACTCATTAATCTATGATCGATAACTAGTACCAACTACCAGTTTAGCTATTGCCTTGGTTTGGCATTGCTGCTACACTCTGTGTTCAGATAGAGAATCTGGCGCCACTTTCTCAACCGATCAGAAGTATCGTGACTTACTCGTACGCGTTTTCCCGCGCTTGGCGCCGGCTACATGCATGTACTTTGAGTTCTGATTGGTTCATTGGAAGGACTTATCCTCTGTTGTGATTGGCCAGAGTGATTATCATTGTTTTGGTCTTGCGATGCTGTTATTCCTGATGACAATTTCCAATTCTCGCAATTTACCACATATCAAACATTCTAACAGCCATAATTAGGACAGATTAGTCGAAATATTTCACTAATAATAAAAAAGTTTCGTTATCAAGCCTGAACAAATGCGAAATTCTATTCTATTTAATAATTCATCGCACCACCCAAAATATAAAAATGTTCTGTTATTTAATGACTCTTGCCAAAATGCCCGATAAGTTTTATGCGTTTTCTCCTTAGAGTGAACAAAGTACAGCATTTCGACAAATTATTTATGTTCTAAATGTTTTTGTTAAGCTACGCTACCGTGATAAAAATATTATAGCACTGATTCCTGATGTAAGGAGTTCACATACTCACTGAACCCAAGGTAAGATTTATGGAAGAAGAGAGTTCAGAGCAGGCTCCGGCGGTGTACTGACCGAACAATCTCTCCTTAAAGAACTTAAAGACTTTGGCTGATTTAACTCATATTTTCCATCTTCCAATATCACCGATCACTTTAAAACACAGCGTATCGGAAGAAAAGGTAATTTTCATTCAGTTGATCGATGGACACTTTTTAGTTTTCGTTAAGTGCCAAGAGAATTTTCAGCTAAAAGAAGTTCTCATTACTTTCAATTTAATTTTATTCTTCTCAGGCACTCTATGGTAGCTCAGTCTTGCATTCTTAACGACTCGTAACTACGTTTGGATTAAACTGAATAGTGCTAATAGTAGATTGTCCTTACCCAAACATGTCAGCCAATAGTAACAGATTGTTTGATCTGAATGAATTCTTAGCTAAAACTTCGAGTCCCTAGTATGCAGATAGTAGAACCAGTATATTTTACTTAGTTTTTAATAAATTAACAAATGAAAATGTTAAAAAAAATCATTTATTGAAGCAACACAAGACATTGCGGAAACTAAGACCTATTTCTTTCCTGACGAACGAGAGATAAGCAATTATGATTGATTTCTTTTCAGAGCAAGGAAAAAGCGCTATTACTTATGCTGTATGCGCGAGTTCAGTCAATTTAAAATAACTTGCGAAAAATCATCTCTTCTAACACCGTCGGAATTAAGGTTCTTCTATCGGCATTTTATTTTCCTATTGTAAGCAACATGTTTTGTAACGAGCTGTGTTTGAAAGACATTTGTAAAAAAAATATCATTGAGTGGCTGAAACTCGAACAGCCTGATTAGTAAGCTTTTTTAATAGTTTTACTGATTTCTTGAATTTTTTCTTCGAATAGCACTTCTCGCATTTTTAGTTATAGTGTTCAGGACATTTTAAAGTTGCCCAGAACGAACATCATTTTTACTCAGCTTCATAACGTCTTTTATACTGAGAAACTGAAACACGGTTTCCAAAACTGTTTTGAGAGCCCTTAGCAAACCGAAACAGCTACGCCCGAATTCCTTCCAGAAATGGAATTAGGAAATTAAAGAATCGAAAGAAACCGTATAGTTTCATTTTTCCTATTCGTATGTACTAATAAAGAAAAGTTTCAATAGTAAGGCTAAGAATGTTTTGCTCAGCAAATACGCACTGGCAAGAAAAAGACCGCTTATCCTACACCGGAGAATTGATACCAAAAAACTCGTGGAATTACAATTTACGAGGCAGATCAATAGTTTAACCAAGGTATTGCTTTACGGAACAGAGGCACTTTAAACTCAGTGATCAGTGATCGCATGAAGCGCTAGGAAACCGGCAAGGTCCGGCGAAGCTTGCGCTAATTAAGTAATGTATAGTTCTAATTTTTCAGGGGCCTGTAGATACACTCCTTAAGCGCGTCTGATTGTTTCAAATGAAAGTTACTCAGCACTACTTTTCTGTGGTTCTGTTTATAAAATGTCAGTTATGTTGTACAAGTTTGTTCTAACTTTTGAGTTTCTTGCTGAAATCGTAAAGTGTGACCATTTCAGTGAAAGCTATCGCCGAGCAGTACTTTCCTTTGGTACTGTTCATTATGTTGTACAAGGTGGTTCTTACTTTTGAGTGCCGGACCTCCGCGGTTCAGTGAAATCCTTGTACTCACTGGAATCAGCAGTACTTTCATGTGGTGCTGTTTATTATGCTGTACACAATGGTTTGATCGTTTGATTCTGTGAATGAAATCCTACAGTGTGACCATTCAAATGAAAGCTATTGCTGAACAGTACTTTCCTGTGGTAGTGTTTATTATGCTGTACAAGGCGGTTCTAACTTTTGAGTCTGTGGATGAAATCCTGAAGTGTGACCATTCAAATAAAAGCTATTGAGCAGTACTTTCGTGTGGTAGTGCTTATTATGCTGTACAAGGTGGCAGCTGAAGGTGGTTCTTCTTTTCGAGTCTGTGGATGAAATCCTAAAGTGTAACCATTCAAATGATAGCTTTGAACAGTACTTTCCTGTGGTACTGTTTATTTTGCTGTACAAGGTGGTTCTAACTTTTGAGTCTGTGGATGAAATCCTAAAGTGTGACTATTCAAATGAAAGCTACTGAACAGTACTTTCCAGTGGTAGTGTTTATTACGCTGTACAAGGTAGTTTGAACTTTTGAGTCTGCGCGGCGGATGGAATCGTAAAGTGTGACCATTCAAATGAAACTGCCACGCTATCAAGTAGTATTTTCCTTTCGGGTACTGTTGATTATGTCGTACAAAGCAATTCTAACTTTTTAGTCTGTGGGTGAAATCCTAATGTGTGATCATTCAAATGAAAGATATTAAGCAGTACTTTCCTGTGGTGCTGTTGGAGTAATGCTGTACAAGGTGGTTCTAACTTTTGAGTCTGTGAATGATTGCACACAAAGTGTGACCATTCAAATGAAAGCTACTGAGCAGTACTTTCCTGTGGTGCTGTTTATAATGCTGTACAAGGTGGTTCTAACTTTTGATTCTGTGGATGAAATCCCAAAGTGTAACCATTCAAATGAAAGCTACTGAGCAGTACTTTCCTGTGGTACTGTTTATTATGTTGTACAAGGTGGTTCTAACTTTTGATTCTGTGGATGAAATCCTAAAGTGTGACCATTCAAATGAAAGCTATTGAGCAGTACTTTCCCTTGATGTTATTCGTTTTACAGTGTTTCACAAGTGCTAATTCTAGTAGACATTGTCAAATTTTTACTTTGACCCAGTCGTGAGGGATCGGTAACTGGTAATAGATAAAGTGTGTCCTCCACAGACAAAATGAAGCAAACAATAAGCTTGGCTCTTGATGAAAAACAAGGACTCTTTAGTCACATCAGTACTGAAGTGGGTGTTGTGGCTGAACCCTTAACAATCTGTTATCGCAGCAGTCTTTCTGAACGTTCTCTGTCGCGTAACAATGCTCGTGAATCGGTTGTGAAGTAGTTTGTGTCATGTGATAACCCCAGGTTCTCAGCAACAGATGTTCCGTCTCATGGAAGCAAAATAAAATTTGGTTTCATTCATTATCCACGCTAAAAGAAGAAATAAATAGAAGCCTTTGCATGAAGCTTTTTATAGCAAAGAATTCAGTTACAAACTGTGGCGCTAATAAAAGAAATGTTAGATGCAGACCGTGTAAGTTAGTTTTACGAAGTTGCCTCAGTCACGGTTTCGTGTTTGTCGAAGTCAGTGTAGATGTATATACTTCGGAGACCCGCTAAGAGCTTAAAAATAAATTGCCTACACTGAACAAGTTTATGTAGACAAAAAGTTTATTAATAAACATCATTTTCAATAGCAGAACACGTTTTTTTCAAAACCATTTGAAGTAAGCAAATCTGCAGGACGTAGAAACAAGCACAAAGGTACGTTCCGACTGAAAACATGTTTTCCCTTTTTAACTGGAACTACTTTCGCAAGCGGCAACTGTTAAATTTTGTTGATCAATAGTCGCTTGCGTTTGATTAAAAGATACTGTCCTATTATTTTCGACAACAAAAACCTGCTTGTACGCTTGCCAAGAACATGTCAAGTGTATTATTTAATGGTGAAGGAGTTTCTATAAGATATCCTATAGAGTTCGACCGAATCAGCGCGTTTTTCAAGTTCTTCCTCAACTTTAAGGGACCTTTGTTGGTCGGTGTGAAGACTATCTCTGTAAAAACAAAGAAGGAAATTAAAAGAAACTCCCAGGCTTGTTGATGCCAAAACAATTGAAAAGAAAACTATGTTTTCAGCCATAAGGGCGTAAGTCGGAATTCCTCCCCCAATGGATTCAAAAGGGTTCCGAATTCAAAGAAATCGGATAGCTACTTTATCACTATTTGGGGAAGCAAACATTTTAGTAAAGCGAATTTGTGGTGTAAACTCTATGAAAACGAAAATTTACCTTTTAATACAGTAGTATGGATTTAAGGATTTGTGACTTCAGGTCTTTATTTAGGAGCAGTTTGAAAACAATGCTATTTCTCTATTACACGAGGCTTCAACGCTTTCTATTCTTTTCTCGCATGTGCCACTCATACAGAACTGATTCACAACCTCTCGATAATTGTTTGAATACAGTTTATTTTCAATTATTTTTCTTCTGTTTTAAGTGTTAATGCTCTCCCTCAGTGGAAGAATTCGTCAAAGTGAAACGAGGTCCAATGGACACGTCCATCGACTTTCCAAAAAAAAAATATATAAAGAAAAAAAAGGAACATATTGAACGAATGAAAAGCATGCGATCGATGAGCTAAAAAAGCTTCAAAAGCGACATTAAAGTAAATTTTTAAAATTTCCAAGATATGTTTCGCCGCAAAAGGTTGCAGATTGATACAGCTTAGAAAACTTCATAATTTTCGTTGCAGGCTTCTACGAGAGAATCACGATTTATTTCATTGCCTCTTTTTAATTGTTGATTAGTGCTTATGATTGAAAATATGTACTGCGTTGTTTTCTAAGGAATATTTTTTTTAGCTGACCTTATTATAAAGTTCATTATCACAGTGAAAGAGAAGATAAATTCCTCAGTCATTTTATTCATCCAAGACGCTACATCGGAAGACAGAAATACACGCACATTTTGGTGAAATTGTAATTTTTTGCATGCATGTTAAAATTCTCTTTTCGTATATAAATAATGATAAATATATACACTGGATCGTTGCCAGTTCTACTTTTAGATCCGTTTCGAGTTTTGTGATTCTAATTTACAATGGTTATATTAAATGGCTAGTTTATTTTTAAAATTCCCTTTCTCATACACGTCAGTGCAAGCCACGAACTACTTTATCATTTTCTGATTTCGTCAACTCTTTCAACAAAATATTCTTCAACCGGCGTTTTCATTTAAAACGACCCGTTTTCTTTATTGTGAACAAGTTATTAAGTAACAATTCACGGGGTTCTAAGTATCATTTAAAAGTACTTTTAAAGCTCTCGACCGTACTTCTTCTCGAACACTTTTCATTTTGGAATTCTCTTCTTAGCGCCGCGCGAGAAATCCGGCTCAGAAAATTACTTTAAACTGAATTTCTGTATGTCGTTGTTCAAAGAAGAGTAGATTTGAGCTCGTGTCTCGCTTTAGAAAATATAATGTCTTCAATTTTAGCGGGGAACGCAATCCCTTATTATCCTTTGTTTAGTAAGACAAATAGTCTTATGTTTTAGTTTCACACCTTCATTTTACAAAAGTACAATAAGAAAAAGAACTGTGTGTGAAGTCAAAGAGGCTGCAATAAATGTCTTTCTCAAATGTCCTAAATGAAAGCCAAATACGAGAAAAAAATCGCGCGGGAAAATTATCCGCGCTTATTTCAGTTCTGGATAAAACAATTTTGACAAAATATGGAGTTACAATGTATCTTTTTGTAAAATTAAACTAGTCGGAACAACCTACAAAACTGAATTGTTATGAAATGATTAAAAGTTTCAAAGAGGAAAAGCTATTAGCCAAAAGTAAGACGCAATGAAAAACCTTCAAGTTTAATCATTTCATGTTTAATTCCCGAACGTTCTACCCGTAGATTTAAGTGCAGGGTAAAATGTTTGTGGTTATGGAGTTACATAATTTATGATGCCACAAAATTCAATATTATATTTTCTTGTTCTTCTTCAGTTTGCCGCGTTTACCAGCGTCAATTAACTGAATGAAGAAAAAAAACTAGCTCAGACTGCTTTCTGCTGTTAAATTGCATGTTTTTCTGTATCACATCTTTTGATTTCTTTCCTATCAGTCAATTTAAAAAGTGTCGAACCATTAGTGCTAGCACGCGACCAAGAACAAATTGAATAAATAAATAATACAGCATATTAAAATCTTTTTTTCCTACGCTAACCGCGGAACTAATTTTCTTAGGAATAAGACATTTTGTACGCATTATATTTTGAACAATCACACTTGGAGCTCTCTCTGTTATTTTTATCCAAGTGAGTAGTGAGGTAGGAGTGTAGTTAAAGTACTGTATTATTATAAAAATCAATTTTTCTCTCCGACAAAATGTTCCCGATGTGCACTAAATTGTTCTTAATTTCGGGTTTTCTCGTAGGATTCGCTAAATTAAGAATTCAGACCAAACTCCTAAGTTTGTTAAGGCCACCGAGAGATGTAAATCCATTTAATTTTCAAAATTTAATTTCTACTGAAAACCTTATTCCTGTTGTTTTCGGACACTGCCCATGTTTCATCAAAATTGTTGCTAGTAGAGATAGTTTTGAATTCTGGTAAAAGAAATTAAAGTCGTTCACATTTATGCACGCGATCCAGCAATTTACGCGGTAGTTTTTGAACGTAAGGTCACCAAAAAATGGCTGACAACCCGCCAAAAATTATTAAAAAAGAAAACTGCATTTCAAAGCAAAAGGGAGTGGGCAAATTAAAAATGAGGCAAGCCACAAAAGAAAATAAAGCCTTCCATGTGTTGTGACATAATATTAAGTGATACTTTACAATTTCATTTTAGATTAACCGCGTTCGCTTTTCAGAGATAAAATCAAAACCGAAACACAAGATAAGATTTTTAAAGGCGTTGTAGAACACGCGATGCATAATGCACTCATTCGGGAATAAACTGTTACACTGATGAAAAACAAATTTAGTTTTAAGTCTTGTTAATCCCCGTGTAATACACTTGAGATACCTTTGGCTCGAATCAAATTGTATGTATGCTATTCCTGTATTCGTGACAAGTTTATCGAAAGGCGTACTCTTTTCATTCGCCGCAGAAACTATAGCTATCGAAATTTGATGCCGAATAGTGCAATGTTGCTTCGCGCTTCCTTGCTTACAAAGAATTACCGACGATCACTATGCCGAAGGTTGCTGAGAGAATATCACGTTTACGTAAACACGGCGAGTATCTAAATTGTTCACTTACCAAGGAGCCAAATAAATTTAAAAAGCCCATGAGCAAAACTTCACTGGTTGTTAAGTAATTGAAGCTTGGTTGCTAGTGAATGAAAGCTACCAACTTTTTTTAACCAAAAATAAAAATTCAAGAAAAATCCCAAATTTCATTTTGTAAAATGTAAAAAAAAAAAACAAATGGTACCATGCAAAAGTACTGCTGAAGAGGTTTCGTTTGAATGGTCACACCATAGGATTTCGTCCACAGACTCAAAAGTTAGAATTACACTACATGTCTCCATAATGAGTGAAGAGAGTGATTGAAGAGCTAAGTATCACCGGGTAAAATGCATTTCGTAGAGTCCAAGTGAGAAACAGGTCTATTTGAAGTTTATACACATGCACTGAACAAGAAAAGTTTATACTCAACATATCAAGGTGACTTATAAGAGAAGAAATAAAGAATTAATAAATCTGAAATGTGGTGATTCGTTTCCATGTCATAGTGAAGTAAAAGCTTTATTGACTGAGCAGGGTGACTCCGCCATCAGCAATACTGTAACGCCCTGCCTAGATAAATACATATTTAAGGGAGTAACAATTAATCGAGATTATTAGGGATAAAACTTGCTTAGCGCACTAAAGCCAAAAAGAAACCCTCTAAATTCCCTTAAGATAAAGCCTGCATTATTGGAAAATCTGCCAGCATTTTTAATCTAAATTCTGCCAAAAGGTATTGAAACCTCATCCATCATCCGACTACTCATGCTAATTAACATTGATAAATTAATTCCCAAATTTGAAATTAAGTACAACTATACTGCCGTGAATGGCTACTTGAGGCAATTCAGAATGTCCGAAATTTACCTCATCTGTTTTTAACGCGCACGTGCCACAGAACAAAGCATCGCACGCGGCCTGATTCTAGAACGAGCAATTAAAAGTGTCCGATAAGATAAGCTAATTAGGTCCCAATAGAGCCAAGAGCTTACTTCTACTGGCAAAAATTAAATTTTAAAATGCTAGTCAGAATCAACGCATACCGCGATTTTCTAGAAAGAAAAAAGTGGTTTATTTGGTCAAGGGGAAGCTGTACGCCTCTGTACTTAAAGTTTACATAAATAAGCAAATGTACGCGCACAGTTGTACTTTATTAAACAAATTTGATTCTCTGCTCACGCAAAACCAATGTGGTGGTCTTTATTTTTAGTTCCCTGAAGTGTTTACATGCGCTATTGTGAAGAGCAATATAATCGCTCTATTAGTCCGCACGTAGGGAAATTAATCTAGGTAAATATTTACCCTCAAAAGTGTTTTCATTCTGTACCCTCATTGAAAGCGCGTAGCTGGGCCGACGAAAAACTATTCAGTTAAATCTCTTTATACTTAAAAGGTGTTACGTCCGGACGCATTGTTTGGTCGCTAGAATTAAAGGGCTTCGGTTTTTTTTTACACGTACGAGTGAGTGCTAAAAATTTCATACCTCGTTACGAAATATGAAAATATGGCGCGATATTTTTATTTAAATGTTATCTCTTAATTTAGACGCACTTCGCGGTGATTTGCCGTAAATAATCGTTCGTAATGAGATTAATTTTGCTTGTTATAACAAACACACATCAGCTGCGTTTAAAACGCTTTTGTTTTCAGTGTTCTAAATCGAAATATCACAATTTATACCTCGCGAAATATGAGCGATATCGCAAGGATTTTCCCAATTTTCCCATGTTATAATTTTGCACTTGAATCTCGAAATTCCATAGCTTTAAAAGTGATGTTGGACTTCGAAATTAATGAAAAACGAATTTGCACTGTAGCGCCCGCCCGCGCCTCATTAAAACTGCATAGTTACTGGCAATTAAGAAAATATCTTGTTCAGTACCCTTTGATAAAGTATCAACTAAAATAAGCTCGACACGCGACCATGGGAAAACCAAGCTTTGTTTGATCGACTGAGATGTTTAATTAGCTATTGGGAATTCAATGGGCTTCCCAAAATTCACCTGCCAATCATGCCTTTGTTAGTCTTTAAAGACCATCTTGTTTAGAAGCCATGCCACGCGAATTGCCACGCGCCGCATTCATTCCTTCCTGACCTCTTAACCTCGCCAGGTGGTTTGGTGTGCCCAATAATTGTACTAAACTTGTTTTCGGCGAAATACGTACATTCATAACAGATTTTAATTGGATGACACGAAGGTGCCGTGTGCCAGGTTCGATTTTCATTTCAAAGACGACAAGTTCTCGAACGCGGCGACGTTTTATTAAAATTCCCGCTGAAGACGGGCTGAGCTTTAGTCCAATTATCCAAATTCACTCCTCTAAAATTTGAACAATAAACAGCGGTTTATGTTTTTTTTTTCTGTGGCAATGCTTTGTTTTTAAACTAAAACGTTTTTCTTGAAGGCTTTCTTTATCGTTTTAAGCCCCGACGCCTTCCCTCTCTTTTCCACGTGGGTTAGGGTTTTCAGGATAAACAAAAACGCCCGACAATGCTGCAATTTAGCCCTAAACTCCCGCCTTTGTTTGTTCGCGATTTGTTTGAATACAATCTAAATTAGACAAAGACTTCGCAACTGAGTGGAAATCGTGCCAAGAAAACCCGCTCTCTAGAACCCGGCCCAAAACGTGTGACAATATTGTTTAATTCTTGTAAAGTGATTCCGGATAAATTGTGATGTGAGGCGCTTTGCAAAGAACAAACCCCTACCGTATCGAAATAAAAGCCAAATTCAAAGCCATTTAATGTGATAGCAACCTACAGTGAAATTGTTTGCTATGGAACTAAGCGTTTTTAATTTATAACGCGTGCTAAATTCTATGAAGCTCTGTTGGGTGCGTCGGATAGTTGTAGAATTGACGCCATGTTTATATTTAACGCAAGGATGCTTCGGTATAGCGCCCCAGGCTTATAAGTTTTAAACAGATTTTAACGAGAATTTCATTTTTAGACCTTTGTGCAATAAATTAAAACTGTTATCAGAAAGAAAAAGGTCTGAAAAAAGACCTCTTACTAAACTACTATATTTGATGTGTGATGTAGCACAATTGAAATCTAGCAGTGCGCGTGGTATGTATTATCAAGTCTTTTGTGTTTTGACAATTTCATTTAAATAACAAAGAGAAAAAAATCCCTACACACGCGGCCATGCTTTTGTTAGTAATGCACGCGGATTTCTAAGACAACTTGTCAGAGATATAATGACCAAGGGATAACCTGTTTACTTCAACAACTTTATAAGAGTTCGAGCGCGTAAATTGAACAAAAAAAAAATGATAAATTGCTTGGCTAGCTAATGCAATTAAAACTTGAAAATGTTTTTAATTGTATTAACAATATTCGATATTTTCCTGCCGTTTCAGAATATGTGATTGGCTTGCTAAAAAATGCTAGACCGCTTCATAAACTTCAAAGATTTTTGAGTTGATAATGCCATGAATTGTGCAAAACTCGGTCAAGTTGATCGAGGGCCGATATGACACCTGGCTTCGGAAAAAGAAAGCAATTGAACCGCTGTACATCACAATACTGCATTATCCTGTAACTAATTATTATCTCTTCCCAATAGGCGCGCGACATAAATTTCTTTTTCTGTTGTGAAATAAATAATACTCAATTAGTATTTTATTTTTCAGCCTTTCAAGCAACGATAAAATATTTATGTCGAAGTGTATTCGATATCACAATTATAAAACTATTTCGAGACTTGTCGGCGACTTGAAAACATTACGGCGCGATTGGACTAAATTTCGTCTTTTATTTCTAGAACAAACTGCTTTGAAACGAGAATTCAAACTGTGTAGTTTAACATGCTTAGATACAAAGTTAGATATACGATAGAGATGCTTACGTTTTAAAATCTCTGTATCGCTTCTTGTTGCCTAGTGATCTTGTACAAACTTCTTCTGTCGGCATGTTAATGCGGCTCTCTATACTCAAAACAAACATCTGTTTTTAGAAGACGGGCATAATATTTGATGATTTCGTTCCTCACAAATAAAGGTCAATAAACCGGCTTCGTTCACCTTGTTTTCTTTATGCTTTTCAGTTGCTTTTATTTAGTGATCTAACGCTGAGTGCTTGCCAGACACAGCAGTGTTCCAAAACAATCGACGAACCGAAAATGTTACATCGTAAACACAAATCTTCATAAGAATATAGTGCCTCAAAGGTTTTGTAACATTAAAAAAAGATTAAACATTCTTTCTGAAAAACTTGATAAAATATGCATGCAGCTGTTTTTCAAGAGACGTTTTTATGCTGCGCTGAAATCCCCCGAGGCAGAATGTTTTTTTTTTTCCCTAGTTTATTTGCAAAACAATACTCATCGAGCCACGAGTAAAGGAAAAAGTGCGATCGGAGAAGGTTAACCGGAAGCTTTGGGTGTCTGTTTAGTCGAACTGTGGCAGCGCAGTGTTTTAGACGCGAAGCAATTCCACACTCTATAAAGTACAACTAGAAAACGTGAAAATTAGAGTTAGCAATTAGGTGATAATGAGCCTATGGGGCGGGGTCAGTTTGCTTCAATTGTTCAGTCTTGTTATTAAGGGTGCCCTCCGAATGAATTCCCATTGGTTAATTCGCGACCTCCCTCAAGAGAATAACTCTTGTCCATCCAATGGCAGTAATGCTGCATGTTCGCGGTTGGACAGCTTGCCTTGTGTTTTTGTTTGTATTGCCCTCTTTTCAGCTGACATAATGCGCACAAAAGGTAAAAAGAGCACACGAGCGCTTTAAATGCGGCACGCGCCACCAAATTAGCCAGTTGATACAGTGACACGCTTGCTAGCCTCGTGCCTGTTAAGATTCGCGTGCGATTTGCACACAAACTCTTCGAAACGTTCCATTCGAACGTCTGATCGTCGAAGCTTGGGGAAAAAATTGATTGGAGTTCGTTAAAAAGCGTCTACAGTACTGACAGCGCGATTAACTGAACCTAATATAACTGTATTGAAGGTCAACTGAATATGCCTCGATCATTTCTTGTAAAGCTGAAAAAGAGTAGTCCGGCGTCTCTCTTCTGGGATGAAGGTAAGTTCAATTTTCTGCACGAATGATTTAAAGGGGGGTTTAAGTGGTTTAAAATTTTGATTTTTCTTGAGCTGCGAAGAAAATTCTCTGCCAAAACCAAATCTTGAAACGCTGAAGTTTCTCCGATTCAAAACTGCCACACCTCATTAAATATTCATTAGCAGGCAAATAGAGACAGCAAAATCTAAAACTGCTCTTTCCCGCTTTTCTCTCTAGCAGGGTCTGACGTGCCAACAGCACCGCCTAACGTTTGGGAACCAATCCGAGTGGAAATCGAACCGGCGCAGATATTTCAGCCCATCAAATTGAATCTTGCTACCTTGGAGCCAGAGGTTTTAACTGGAAAAGGACAGCTGAAGCCGAAGGCACGATTTTTCAGCCCATTTACTTTTAATTCCCTTCAGTTAAATTCTGACCACCGCAACATCGCTGTGGGCAAGCCACTCTACAAGGAAGTACCGTGCACTTACGGCTCCAGAAATCCCAGTCCGGTCAGCTTGGATGGTGCTCTCGTACCTTCCCCAACGCGCAGCGATGACGGGTATCCAAGCGCAGGCATTTTTATTCCCGGAAGTGGCTTCCTTGGATTGGAAAACACAAAGCCGTCTTCAATGCCGGTTCCAAGCTCAGGAGTTAGTTCCGTTGGCCGCAAACGTCGTAATGGTGCCCCGAAAACCTTCACTTGCGAGGTGTGCGGAAAAGTTTTCAACGCGCATTACAATCTGACGCGTCACATGCCAGTACACACGGGTGCCCGGCCGTTCAAGTGTAAGATATGCGGGAAGGGATTTAGACAAGCCAGCACCCTTTGCAGACATAAAATCATCCACACGAAGGAAAAGCCACACAAATGTAACATTTGCGGCAAAGCTTTCAACAGATCGTCCACGTTGAACACTCACATCCGCATTCACGCCGGATACAAACCGTTTGTTTGCGATATTTGCGGCAAAGGATTTCACCAGAAGGGTAATTATAAAAATCACAGACTGACACACACTGGAGAAAAGCCATTTAAGTGCCACATCTGCGGCAAGGCCTTCCATCAAGTCTATAATCTGACATTCCACATGCACACGCACAATGATAAAAAGCCATTTACATGCAAGGAATGCGGCAAAGGGTTCTGCCGGAATTTCGACCTCAAAAAGCATATCCGTAAATTACACGAAAACAAAGAGCAACGTGACAAAAGTGAACAATGAAACACGCTTCGCGGTTATCCACGAACTCAAGAGAAAAAAAAGAACGAGCGAACAATTTCCTGTTTACTGTATTAGCTGATTTTATGTACAAACTTAAGGAAGGTTTACTGCAAACTAACTATATCACAGACTATTAAGAATCGAATAACAGATCATAATATATAAACAGTTAAAGGCGTCTGAGAATATACACTGTGTTCAGTATAACGGCGATATTGACACGTGGGTGAACAATAGCAGTTGTAAAGAATGATCGAGTCTTAATGTGTACATTAGAGAACAATAAAGCGAGACTTGTTGTGAATATATAAATATTAGTTTGTATAGCATTCACCTCAGGTGAAATATATCAATTTTATTATTATGTGTATATAGTAAAGTAAGAACGAAGGACGGAAATAAAACATGCCAATAAAACTAAGAATATTTGTTTGCACTCTAATATGAACTTTCAGTTGTCTTAAATTTAGCGGTTCAGTTTTTCAACAATGTAAAAACTTTTTTTCATGTTTGTTTTCGTGAATATTTAAAAGCGCGCACTTCACAGTTTGATGCGCAGTTTTAATAACGGAAAGAAAAATAATTTTAACAAGGTTAATTGGTAAATGGATAGTTATTTTAGTTGAAAAACGCTTTCCTTTAATTATCATAGTCATCCCGCTGTCGCTTTAACTTTTTTGTGCGTACGGGCGTCTTTTTTATTTTAATGTGCGTATATTGAATAAGAGACATTGTAAAACGACTTGCGTAAATTAAAAGAATTTCGCCTTGTTATGATATTGCGTTTTTCTTTGTAGTACATGTGCGTCAAGTAATTGTGACCAATCAAGGTAACGCTTCGAATTGTCGCTTAATTGCTGCTTCTGGATAAAATTAATTAGCTCGTTTTGAGATTCTTGTTACAAAATGAAGCCATTTGTTATTGCAATTTATCTTTATATGTCAGCTTTTGAAAATTTAAAAGCGTTCATTAAAATTTACGACAGGCATTTGATACTGAGCAAAAAGAAACGTTAATTCAATGAGTTTGACCGTACAAAGCCGGACGCTCTAAACTTCGTACATTAATTTGCACAAATCATTATGTACATTTCTTTTTCAGTTTTCAATTTACGCATGCAAAGCCAGTTGCATGAATATTGACGGCCATACGCACGTAAAAATTGCACGACAACGAAAAACTGAATAATTTACCGCGCAGATCTGCGCAACAAGCCATTTTCTTGTGCGCACATATCTTATTCCGAACTGTAGCCTGTTACAGGCGTTTAGATGGTGGGGAACGAAGCCGACAGGGTAAGGCCCGTCCCCAGTCTCCCGTTGTTTTCCCCGCTCGCTTGCGCGCCGGTTTAAAGCTGCTTCCCGGTCCCAAAATCTTAACGCCTGTAGCACGCCATTACTCCGTACTCGATCATATGGCTCATCATTTATTTCTCGGGCAACGTTATTAGAGCTGCAAGCTGAAAATACAAGTTTTCATATAGGCAGCCGAGTGTTAAAAAGTCAAAAGAATATTAGAGCGTTTTCAATAAGTGCACACGAAGACAATCCAATGGACCGATCAGAACTCGAAGTTAATACATGTAGCCGGCGCCAAGAACAGAACAACGCGTACGAGCAAGTCGCGATTGGTTTTAGATTTACTTGTGATTGCGTGATAGAAATTGGCGCGAGACTTTTTTCAAAGTAATCACAAGGAGAAGCAGTGCAAAACCAGTTGAAAGCAAACTTTACCGTTCATACTTCGATTTAAAAACGCAATACAATAACACCCCCCTCCCCCCCCCCCCGCCTCTCAACAACACACCTCATGGCAGTCGCTTAATTTTTCAATTGTCCACCAGTCTACAAGTTAACGTCGATCAGCTCACAGCATAAACTTGTGGAGCTCAGTGACTGAGACGTTCATTCTATTGTGTGGACCGATAAATAACCAGTATTCTCCATGCAGCAGGTGAACACGGATAAAAAGATGTTGTTGTTTCTCATGCTGTATAACTAATTGTACGTATTTGGTGTTTCGTCGTTCATAACCAGCAGCTGCTCTACTATCGTAGTAATTTAAAGGAGAGGAGAATTACAGTTAAATTCCATCTTTACACTATATTCTAGTTTGGCTTGATTGAATTTTTTCCTTTACTTTTCAAGCAAACCAAAACTGTTTTCACTTCGCCTGTACGTGCAGATCAATGTCGAGTGATATTTTATGAATCTATTTTGCTGATTTTCAGATATATGAATATGAATAAATGAAAATCATATATGTGAACTGCAGATAAACATGAATGAAATTTGTGATCCTCGCAATGTGCTTTCAACTTAAGCAGTTGAAAAAGCATCCTGAAAAAATTCAGGCTTCAACGGGATTCGAACCCATGACCTTGCCATACCCGTGCAATGCTCTATCCACTGAGCTATCAAGCCACATGGATAGATAGTCAATTGTGAGTTATATTACGAAGATTACGAGATTTGGCCGGTTTGAGAATAAAAATGGAAGAAGAGATTTGAGAAGGTTAGAGAAACAGGAAATATTTAATCGTGAAGTTAAAAAATCAGAGATGTGTTGCGATGGACTAGCATCCCATCCAGGGGGGAGTACTAATACTCCAAGTCAGTTCATAGTACTAAACCAGGTCACCCTCTGATGAACTAGCATCCCATCCAGGGGGAGTAGTTATACTCCTGGTCACTTCATAGTATATAAACAAGGTCACCCTGTGATGGACTAGCATCCCATCCAGGGGGGAGTAGTAATATTCCCAGTCACTTCATAGCATATAAACCAGGTCACCCTGTGATGGACTAGCATCCCATCCAGGGGGTAGTAGTAATATACCCAGTCCCTTCATAGTATATAAACCAGGCCACCCTGTGATGGACTAGCATCCCATCCAAGGGGGAGAAGCAATACTCCTAGTCACTTCATAGTATATAAACCAGGCCACCCTGTGATGGACTAGCATCCCATCCAGGAAGAGTAGCAGTACTCCTAGTTGCTTCATGCTGTGGTCCACCTGTGGCTCGTATGTGCCTTTACCTTACCACCCAATGAGTCCGCTATCAATCGTGCATGAGTATCAACTGTTTATTGATGTTTCAAAAACTCTTTAAATGTCTTCTATTCTTTCTTTAAAATCGTCTTACTATTTCATTCAAACTCCAGCCCAGTCCCTAGCCCTTCTCCTGCTCTCATTTATTTTTTCGTCATTTATTGGCGCGCAAATTGAGTGCGCGGGAAGGGAACACCTAACCTGCGTTGCAGTCGTTTCTTTTCCGAGTGCGCGGGTGTAGCGCGAAGGCATAGGGCGTGAAAAAGTACAAAAAAATAATAATAAATAAAATAGAGAAGAAGGGAAAGGAAGGTAAGGTTTCCTTTCGTTTCTCTCCCCTCCCCCTCCCTACTTATTTTGCTCCTTTTCGTGCCCCATGCCCACGCGCGCCTCCCGCGTCCTCGAAAAGGAAACGACTGTTACGATTGCTACGCAGGGTAGGGAACACCTGGGCACTAGGCTGTACTTTCCCCTTAATCTCGTACCCAGATTTCATTCTTTTTTTGTTCTAAAAGGGGAGGCGCATTCAGAAGTATGACCGTGAGTTATTTTTTGAAATGTCGCTGTACTGATAGTATCAGTTTCTGACTAAAAATCAGTCTTTACGCAACGTAAACCATGTGAGGTCATGTCCGCTCCTCCTCATTTTTTAAATATGTATTGCGACATTCTCCTTATATAATGTTGTATTTTCATTTTATAATTTAGTAACATCTTATAACCTGAAGAACGCTGGTCTGGCTAGCCGAAATATTGTTTCACTGAAATATATTTACTCGTTGTATATTAGCTCTGCAGTAGTCCTTGGACTTCTCGTTAGTATACATGGTAAAAACCTATGACGTCATGACGTTATAGGTTACCGTAGTAACAGTAGAATCTTTTAGTTTTAGCTTTAAGTGCTTGTAACCAGGGGCGTTCCTAGGCTTTTTCTGATTGTAAGCCTTGAGGTTGTGAGTGCCAAAGGCAGGAACTTTTAGGAGAATCCGGGGGCATGCCCCTCCCCCGGGGAATTTTTGAAATTGGACTCTCTGAATCGCCATTTCATGCGTTCCCTGGACTGGAAGTGGTTAACCGGGAAGGTCTTTTAATAACGCATTAAAATGTAACAAAAAAAATTAATATTTGAATTGGCAATTATGATAATCATCAGTCTGTAGGTTTCCGTTTTCAGTAGATTCCAATGGAATCATAGTGTCAAGTTAGCAAAATAAGGCTCAACTCTATCTCTGATAAACAAATACAAAACCATCCGATTTATTTACACTTAAGAAAATAATTATTTCATGTGAAAGTACCAGACCTTACATGTCAAACGACTCCGGCCGTAGAACGAGTTGTGATCGAGTAATGCTCTTGTAAATACGCCTTTGAACAAGTCTACACTACTAAGTCTACAGTTGGATCACCGCTTAGTAGAGCAGCCGAGCTTTGTGAATCGTTCTAATACAACATTTTTAAAAAAGTTATTATATTATTAACTATATTTTTGGAAATGTCGCTGTACTGGTAGCATATTTCTGACTATTAAACATAGTCTTTACGCAACATAAAACATGGTAAAACCTATGACGTCATGACGTTATAGGTTACCGTAGTAACAGTAGAATCTTGTAGTTTTAGCTTTAAGTGCTTGTAACCATAATACAAGCTCCGTGATCCCCATTTTATATTATCGAATTACAATTAGCAAGTAAAGATACACTTTTTTGCAAAGTTAAAAAAAACGTGGAATGGGGTTCAGAGCCACCTTAATTTTAACCCCATTTGCCTTTTTGATTGCATGACTGCCAAGACGGTCACCAAGACATCAATCTGTTTATTAAATTTCTTGTAGTGTTATGTGCCAGTCACAACAAAATCAGGGATGAAATATACCAATTGTCAAATATTATTGTTACATATATCACATTTTGGTAAATATAGAGAATTTGTTACTGAAATATTGGAAGTTGAGTTCAAGAAAAGACACGTCAAGATGCTCTCTTAACAGAAAGATGCTCGAAAACCAGAAAGTTGCCAAAAAATAAAATGAAAAGTTGCCGAAAAGATGCCTATTCAGAAGGCAAACCGAATTGTACAATTTGGTATGTATTGTATAAATCAAAATGTCGAAAAAACAACATATTACAAAAAATGTTTTATTTCATCTGCATGCTGAAAATTTAACTTGGAAAAACAATGTTACTTGTTCGTATAGTTTAATGCTTCTCGAAGTTCGTTTAGTATAAAGACGCGCATAAGACCAAATATTATGTCGTCCATCAGCGAAGTGCGCGTGCGTCCTGCCCAATCGCGATGGTTCTTCTGAAAGCGTTATCTGTCCTGTGTCTGTATTTATATTAATATAAAAACTACGAGACGCATAACTAGAGGAACGTTTCTATTGGAAAAATTGCTACTGATAGTGTCCATAAATTTTACAATTTTAAATTTTACGCAATTCATCCTTTGGCAGCCAAAAGGTCGCACCAACCGAATCTTGTCCCAGCCGCAGGCTCGTCCAGCGGCTATCAAAATACCAAGTTACTTGCCATATCATCATAATGAAATGTCCCGGCCTGGATGCTCAGTTTCCTATCGATCAAATTACAAAAAGATCAACCATATTTTAGGAATTTAGATCTGGGGCAGTTTTAATGACTTGAAATGGTAATGAGCTCTCATAAAATTAAATCAGAGCTGCTTTGATTTTTATTTCAACATTTATCATGTTTGTTTTCAGGCTGAGAATGGTGTTAATGGCGAAGTGGAGCACGGCTTGTCGTGGACAGTCAAGGTTCTGGACGCAAGCAAAGATGGCGAGATTGTTAAGTTCACGATACAAACAAACATGGTAAGTGCACCATTATAACTTTATTTTAACTCTGTGCAAACGAAATGCGACAATCTACATTTGCAGCAAATTGTAATCGATGGTTTGTCGTGTTATCAGGTGATCGTTAATCAAGGGAGCTTGTCAGTTTTGGTTTCAGTGAGAAGGGGGTTGGGGGTTAGGGGGGTGTTCTTCCATTCCCGGGGAATCGATATGCCCTCGTGGTTCGGCGTGACGAGGATGTTCTGTTCTGTTCTCCTTTGCTTTTGCCTGGCTGAACGGGGTAGTGATTTCTTGGGGGTCATTTGACAATTTCACTACACACAGTGTTTTCTTGCCTCCGAGCAACGAAGCTTCTCTTGAAAGGCTCACAGGCTATGTTTTCCTCGTTATATCATCAAGTGTAGAACTATCTACATTGTAGGTCGGAAGGGGTTAAGAAAGATAGATTTTGAGATGTTAGAAAGGGCTGAGGATACAGTGTAGTTAGCGGACTTGTTGTGATTGCAAATATAAATTGGGCAGTTTATAAGGAAAATGAAAGTTCTTGGCCTGTCTTTAATTTAATCAAACAATGAATTAATGTACTGTCAGCCAATTCCTGGTATGATCATTGGGGTGGGGGGGGGGGGGGGGGGGGTTGGAGAGGGAATGATCCTTTTTGGAATCAATTGATTGATGCAAGATAATTCTTAAAACATGCCTTCTGATTGAAAAATGTGAAATTATGCAGCATCTACAGGGCTGATAATTTCTGCAACAAAAGAGGGCTATTATGCGGCAAATTGTGCGATTTTTCTACACTAATTTAAGCCTGTTTATTCCAAAAATGATAATTTTTTTCTTTTCCCAGATGAATGCCACTACATACATGTAATACATGTATGTTACTTAACTGTAGATAGAGCTGTAAGATCGCCCCCAAAACATTTACAGAGGGCAATTTTAGGTGATTTGCATGTAACATGCAGTGCTGTCATTAAGGGCCGGTAGCCGGCCAAAACAGCTGGCTACTTGCCCATCCTCGGCCGTCTACTTTCGTTTCATTTCACTGTTACTGTTGAAGAGAAAGCTTACAGTAATAAAAACGTCCATCGATATTACTTGTAAGACATTCTTTTCTAATTTTTTTAGTCAAAGTAAAGATGTATTAATCTGTATCACAACAATTTTAAACGTCGGCAGCCGATGTTATGGGAACTCGATCTCTTTCCAAGTTATCGAAGGTCTGTGGGTAGTGCCTGGAACATTTTCACAAGTGATTCCCAGGTTTGCGCGTAATCTCCGAAAAAAAAAACCATGGCGTCCGCGCCGAAGGAGCCTTCGGCGTTCGAGTGCCAAGCCGCCTACTTTCCATTTTCAGCCTGCTACTTACAAAATTAATGACAACCCTGAACATGTGGTATTACATGAAGTACAGACCGCTGACCATAAATCGGCCAAGAGCCCTCAGTGTTATTCTCATGATTTGTGTTTTCCTCTCAAGTTTTCTGCCATATTTTCAGTTTTTTGACTCGTTGAAGTCAAGTGGTAAGGTTAAAAAAAAACTTGCCATTCCTAGTATACGGTAACAATGTTCTAATTATAACTAGCAGTAATCACAGATTATGGAGATGCATTCGAAGGAATTTCCGGCAGAAATGAGCCCCTGAAAAAACAATAGGGGCAGCCATTTGGAAGACCGTCTACCAAAAAATCTCAAATTTTACTGCACATAAACCACAGGACAACCAACACTGAGTACTGCGTCACAAAGTAAAAACTAGGGCCTTACTGGGGCCGTATGTTCTGCTGATATAGTGTGCCGAATTGTGCAGCATGTGAGTAAATGCTATTTGATGAACAATTTGAGTGCATTGGTGAGCAGATGTACTAGCTGGCAGGAATGCTGGGTTTAAACTATCCATCAAACTCAATCAAGTGTAACGATAGGGAAAATACCGCCAACTTGTCGGCTGGCCTCTCAGCTATAGCTTCAATGCTTTCTTGATAGGCTCAACAGGCTAAAATTACATGTAAATTCTAGTGGCAGATAAATTCTGAAATCTTGATCAGTTACTCTTTAGCTGTAATTAAGTCTTTAATTCAAATGAATCAATGAAATATTATTCGAGTTATGAATTCTCAAAGGTAAACACAAATAATTATAATTTATCTCAGTCACAAAGTAAACAAACTGTTATGATATGAGTCGTTGTGTGATTTTGCTTAGCTTTAGACTGCTGAAATAATTTGTAGTAGATAAATTCTAAAATCTCGATCTCTTACTCTTTTGCGGTCATTCAATTTTTAATTCAAGTGAATCGATGGAATATTTCAGTTAGAAATTCTCAAAGGTACATGAATAATTATAATTTCTTCGGTCACAAGTAAACAAACTATGTGATGAATCGTTGTGTGATTTCGCTTGGCTTTAGACTTCACTCTTCAGCTGAAATTCAGTCTTTATTTATTAAAGGGAATAGATGGAATATTATTCAAGTTTTCAGCAGATGAAAAATTGTAAGAGAATTATCAGAACTACTTCCGATTTTGTCAGTTCTTCACTTTGATTGGTTGCGATTGACAATTCTGTTGTTTCACCGGAAATAATGTCTACGTCAGCTGAACACAAAAATACTTGTTGGCCCTTGACAACCTTTTTATTTGTTTAAGTAGCTGACATTTAGAGTGCTAGAGTGCTGGAGTGCTAAAAAAAATAATTAAATAAATAATAAAAAAAAGGATTCGCTCCCATGAAGGGCTAGCACTCGAAATGTCAGCTATTTGAATCTTTTTACAGTGGTCAATTTACCTTATCGACTCAGTCGATAAAACTAAATTCTCGTGTTTCAACCCACCCCCCCCCCCCCCACCACCGACACAGCACCACAGTATCTCTAGAAACTAACCCCATTCATTTTTTATTTGTTTGTTTTGTAGGGAGATGGAAGTGAAGAGGAAAAGGGAGTAATTGTTCTTCGACAGTATGAAGATTTAGAATGGTTATATCACTGCTTAATAGCACACAATAATGTGGATGGAGTTGTTGTAAGTTATTTGACTTTATTATTTGCTAGAGGCAAAGTGAATATCCAGTGCAATTGACTCACTGTTACTTGCATACCTGTGTTGTCTTATTTCCCCATGTTTGTGTTTTAAAAACAGGTTCCTGATCTCACCCCAAAGAGTGTGTGTGCAAGGTTATAAATACATGCAAAAAAGATACTGTAGACCACTGCGATTGTTTAGAAATTCTAGAATACATGTACATGCCATACATGTATTTATTTTAATTCAATATTTTGCTTTGTTGCCTTCTCTAGATACCACCATTACCTCCAAAGCCTGTCACAACAGTCAGTGCTGCTGAAGCCAAGTCTAAAAAACAGTTAGGTTAGTACTCAGTTGTTAAGCTTTTGTTATCAGCTTACTGGGTAACTACAGAATTTAAAAATAAAAAGAATGAAATTGTGGAAACAAATGCTCCTGCTATTAAAACAGAAATTTTCAGGATGATGATTTCAAGTTTAGAAAAATGTAAAATAAAGGGAGTTACTCATATTAGCAAGGACTGGGACTTGAATTCCATGTCCAACAAATGGGGTATCTTTTATAGTGAGCTACTGTAGATAGTGTTAACAAGACAGGAATACACTGTACATACATTTCTAAGTGCATTTATTCTCATTTGACTCAATCGTTGATTTATAACCGGGGTTGTTTCAGGAAAAGATGCAAAACACATGGTGGCTGATGAATTTTCAAGGGATTGTCGCAACCTTGAAAAGTAAGTACATTAAATTTTAACAAGTGCTGAGTGAACCCCTTTAATACATGTAAGTGACAGCAGTGCGGTTTAGAAATTAAAAGGTTGTTGTGTAGCATGAAATTTTTGTAGGATTTTTTTTTTGTGGATTGGCGATTTTTTTGTGTTTTTCAGGAACAATTTTTTGTCGTCGACAGAACTAAAATTTCTGCAGGGGACTAATTTCCCGATCAAGCAACAGAGCATTGACAAGGAAGAAAATTATTTAATACATGTAGTTTCAGCTTTTATAAATTATTACTTATTGCAGGGCTAAAAATTAACTCCACTGCTTAGTCGCCCATCCCAAAATAATGTAGCCCCCAATTTCCTCTAGTTTAAAACGAAAAACTGAAAGTCTGTTCTCAAAGTGAAAATATGTGCGACTTGGAAACCGTCCCACACGGAACTCTGGGGTAAGTCTAGAGTCTAGTGGCAATCACAAAAACAAAATGGCGCCTAAATGTTGTGAATGTGGATCGCTTGTGAAACTACCATTAAAAGGGCTAGGAATTTTCCATTTCAGAACTAAAAATTCACTAAAATTGATAAACCCACAAAAAGAAAAGAAGAGAAAAGTAGTCCAATTAATCTACATAATTATTTAGTTTTATTTTAACTTTGTACTTTGCATTTAATTTACATTGCAGCTTTTCGAAATTCTGAAACATAGTCGCACATCGGGTGATCAAACCTCAACTTTTGGTGGCCGTGGTCAGTTTTAAGTCGTTTTTCGTGACCGTGCGACCGCCAATTTTTAGCCCTGTTATTGAGTTACAGTATGCATTACTTAGAGACATTTCACTGAGTTCTTCAAATGTGATACAGTACTGCCCTAAAAGACTGATGCAACAACAAAATTAAACAAAAACCCTGCCCCTGCCATGCTAAAAAAAACCTGTTATTGGCGCGTACTACTGAAAAAAAAAGACCTGTTGTTTTCTATTAAAAATCAATGTTAATACAGTTGTATTTCTTATTTATGTCCGATTTCATCCCAGTGATGCAAGTTTATATCATTTAAAGGCAGAGTTCTTTATTTTGACTGAGAGGAGTAAATTTTTGCGGAGTATTATTCTGCGAGAGTTTTTCTCTGCGGGAACTTAATTTCTGCAGATTGTAAGGAATCTGCAAAATCCGCAAAAATCAAAACCTGCAAAAATTTCATGCTAATGGTACATGTGGCTGCCATAATGGGTGGCTCTGAAGTGAAAATGATCAAGACTGTGCCCATCCTGTAGATCAGACACTGAGATTTATACAGTCATATATGTAGAAAAATAAAATGACCGGACTGAACATTATATCACTAATTTTTCCAACCTACATGTATGACTTATACATAAACTATAAAATATTATTTTGTGTCTTCCGTTAGGTTTCTCCAACTTGTAGTTGCACATCCTGCCTTCTCAAAAGATGAAGATTTGCAAAAATTCCTCAAAGAGGAAGATGTAAGTCATAATTTACAATGTATTTATTAAGTAAGTTTTTAATTTCATCAATGGCCATTTTTATGCTACAGACGTTAATATTGTCTGAGACGTTAAAGTTGTCTCGAGACGACTTTAACGTCTAGTATAAAAACGGAAAATAAGCCAGACGGATTTAACGTCTGACGACTTTAACGTCTTCTTTTAAGTGCATCGTTCAGACGCACTTAACAGACGACTTTAACGTCTCAGACGTTAAATACGTCTAGTATAAAAATGGGATGGCCTTGACAAGGACTAATTAAGCCCTATTTGTATATTCGTGCTCTTAAAATTTATTTGGGAACGACTTCAGTCATGTCTAGTTACTTCCGAGAATAGTCTTTTTTAGAAAATCTCGTGTTTTTCTCTGTGGCCATCTACTTTAATGCGTCCCGTTTTTATACCAGACGCATTTAACGTCTGAGACAGTAATTGCTTCTAGACGACTTTAACGTCTCTAGCATAAAAACGGCCAATAACAGTGTTGCAAATTACATATTGTATGATCTGCATTCTACTTGCATGTACCTGAAGCATAACCTCATTTAATCCAACCACCCCATTAATACAGCAACTTTAAATGCCCCAATGGTGGTCATATTAATTGTTCTCCATGGTATGTTCTGCAAGGAAAACGTTATTTTCACTGAGATAATTCCATTCCTTTGCCCTTACATCATATTTTGTGCACCCATCTTATACTTACTTTACATGTACATCTTATACTTACTTTATATGTACCTCGTCCCATTAAATCATTCCTTAATTTGCAATTCAATTCAAGTTATTCTTCTTGTTCTTTAGCCGCCAGTTAGAACCAAAGTGAAGAAAGGTGTGATGGAGTCTCTGTCACGATCTGTGAGTGACTTCAGACATCATAACCATAAGGTACAGTATAATGACATGCATGAGCATGTCATTATGAGCTCGTAGGCTACATGCATGATTAAATAAATAACGTACAAGTGTCATGTCAATCGGACATGACAAAATCATCAGTTTGTAATTGTACAACATGACAACAAGCTTTTAGCCAGCAGGGTGTCCAGGCGTCCTGTGGACGCCCACTTTTTGAAGAAATTCATGAAAATTGCACCTAATCCTTTAAAAATTTATGATGGGAATTACCTTCAGGATGCCCACTTTTCAATTTCTAGCTAAAAGCCTGCATGACAACACTTTCTAAATTTATTGTTGTTGTGGTTAAGCAGCCACTTTTATTTCTGCAGTTAAATTAATAAAAAGATACAGTCATTGGTTGCTTTTCACTTCAATCTCAGTTAGTTCTTATTTCTTTTTTTTTTGTCAGGATCATGATGATGAATTCCAGAAGAAAAGAGATTTTGTAGAGCAATACACACCTTTGACTAAAGAGACCTATGGGGTAAGAAATGATCTCAAGAGAGAACACCATTGTCATGATCCGCCCTGGGTGTTGCGGGGTACTCCTCAAACGTTTGGGTGGGGGTGTGTGACACTTACCCATTTTCTAAATCATTGCCTATTTTTAGTCCTGCACTTTAAATCAATACCCATTTAGACCTGACTCCTTATTAAATACCAATTTTCTGACCAAATGGCTCAAAACTATACCAATAAATTGTGGGGCTGGGGGAGATTAAAAAAATCAAGGGTTCAAGAAACTGGAATTGCACTGTACTTGTACTCAGAGCTTTTATCAGGAGCTGGATCTCCATACTTATCTGTAGTGTTAATTGTAAATTGGGATTGCACTGTACTTGTACTCAGAGCTTTTATCAGGAGCTGGATCTCCATACTTATCTGTAGTGTTAATTGTAAATTGGGATTGTACTGTACTTGTACTCAGAGCTTTTATTAGGAGCTGGATCTCCATACTTATCTGTAGTGTTAATTGTAAATTGGGATTGTACTGTACTTGTACTCAGAGCTTTTATCAGGAGCTGGATCTCCATACTTATCTCTAGTGTTAATTGTAAATTGGGATTGTACTGTACTTGTACTCAGAGCTTTTATTAGGAGCTGGATCTCCATACTTATCTCTAGTGTTAATTGTAAATTGGGATTGTACTGTACATGTACTCAGAGCTTTTATCAGGAGCTGGATCTCCATACTTATCTCTTGTGTTAATTGTAAATTGGGATTGCACTGTACTTGTACTCAGAGCTTTTATTAGGAGCTGGATCTCTATACTTATCTCTAGTGTTAATTGTAAATTGGAATTGCACTGTACTTGTACTCAGAGCTTTTATTAGGAGCAGGATCTCCATACTTATCTGTAGTGTTAATTGTAAATTGGGATTACACTGTACTTGTACTCAGAGCTTTTATTAGGAGCTGGATCTCTATACTTATCTGTAGTGTTAATTGTATATTGGGATTACACTGTACTTGTACTCAGAGCTTTTATCAGGAGCTGGATCTCCATACTTATCTCTAGTGTAAATTGTAAATTGGGATTGTACTGTACTTGTACTCAGAGCTTTTATCAGGAGCTGGATCACCATACTTATCTCTAGTGTTAATTGTAAATTGGAATTGCACTGTACTTGTACTCAGAGCTTTTATTAGGAGCAGGATCTCCATACTTATCTGTAGTATTAATTGTAAATTGGGATTGCACTGTACATGTACTCAGTGCTTTTATCAGGAGCTGGATCTCTATACTTATCTGTAGTGTTAATTGCATATTGGGATTACACTGTACTTGTACTCAGAGCTTTTATCAGGAGCTGGATCTCCATACTTATCTCTAGTGTAAATTGTAAATTGGGATTGTACTGTACTTGTACTCAGAGCTTTTATCAGGAGCTGGATCTCCATACTTATCTCAAGTGTTAATTGTAAATTGGGATTACACTGTACTTGTACTCAGAGCTTTTATCAGGAGATGGATCTCCATACTTATCTCTTGTGTTAATTGTAAATTGGGATTGTACTGTACTTGTACTCAGAGCTTTTATCAGGAGCTGGATCTCCATACTTATCTGTAGTGTTAATTGTAAATTGGAATTGCACTGTACTTGTACTCAGAGCTTTTATTAGGAGCTGGATCTCCATACTTATCTGTAGTGTTAATTGTAAATTGGGATTGTACTGTTCTTGTACTCAGAGCTTTTATTAGGAGCTGGATCACCATACTTATCTGTAGTGTTAATTGTAAACTGAGATTGTACTGTACTTGTACTCAGAGCTTTTATTAGGAGCTGGATCTCTATACTTATCTCCAGTGTTAATTGTAAATTGGGATTGCACTGTACTTATACTCAGAGCTTTTATCAGGAGCTGGATCTCCATACTTATCTCTAGTGTTAATTGTAAATTGGGATTACACTGTACTTGTACTCAGAGCTTTTATCAGGAGCTGGATCTCCATACTTATCTGTAGTGTTAATTGTAAATTGGGATTGCACTGTACTTGTACTCAGAGCTTTTATTAGGAGCTGGATCTCCATACTTATCTGTAGTGTTAATTGTAAATTGGGATTACACTGTACTTGTACTCAGAGCTTTTATTAGGAGCTGGATCTCCATACTTATCTGTAGTGTTAATTGTAAATTGGGATTACACTGTACTTGTACTCAGAGCTTTTATTAGGAGCTGGATCTCCATACTTATCTGTAGTGTTAATTGTAAATTGGGATTACACTGTACTTGTACTCAGAGCTTTTATTAGGAGCTGGATCTCCATACTTATCTCTAGTGTTAATTGTAAATTGGGATTGCACTGTACTTGGGCATGTACTCAGAGCTTTTTGGATCTCCATACTTATCTCGTGTTTCTTTCACCATTTTTTTCGTAGAACTTCATGAAAATGGTCAACAGTCAACAGCGTAAGTGATCTCTAGTAAATAATAGATGAAATATGAACTGCAATAGATGGATAAATTACTATGAGCTTAGAAATAAGATTTGTTATTGATCTATTGTGGATAGTTATTTGTGATGTAGCATTCTGAACAACGGCTGACAATTATTTTTGAATGGATTAAGCTTGAGCCATTCGAACGGCTGACGATTTCTTTTGGAATGGATAGCTTGAGCCATTCAAACGGCTGACAATTTTTTTTGAACGGATCGCTCGAGCCATTCGAACGGCTGATGATATTTTTTTAATGGATAGCAAGAGCCGTTCGAACGGCCGACGATTTTTTCTTGAACAGATAGCTCGAGCCGTTCGAACAGGATGGGATGCTGTTCAAACGGCTGATGAACGGCTTACGAACGGCTATCCGTATCACACAGTAGATTGCCATATTACACCACAGTGACCCAGTTTGAAAACACAGAAGCTTTTATAAATAAATAAATAAATAAATAAGAAATAAATAAATCCATTATTTGATGATTTAACAGATAATACAGTACGTGCGGACATTTTACTCTTTGCTCACATTTTTATCTCGCCCTCACAGGGCTTGATAAAATACTACGAAGCTTATAAAATATCCATGCGTATTATCTGTTAAACCATAATATCTAAATGTTGTAGGATAAAATTATTTTAGGTTAAAATTATTTCAAACTAGGTTAATTTTTATTTTCCTTTGTCTGAGATTATGTTAACTCATAAATCTGGGACAAAGGAAAATAAAAATTAACCCAGTTTGAAATAATTTTTAACCTAAAACAATTTTAACCTACAACATTATAATTATATTCTTGCTAATCAGCCTACCTAGCAAAATTTTTAATTTTTTTTAGAGCAAAAAATCTTCATGCTAATGAGGATCTGTAGGCTGATTAGCGTGAATATAAAAGAATAACAACAGCAACTTTATTTTCTACCCATACAATCAAAAGGAAGAAATTTAAATTAAATTAAATTAAATAGCAAAAAGGGTATTGGTTTCCTTTCGGAATACTCAATAGTAATTCGGCTGCCATTTATGAATAAGGTCTAGATTGTAAGATAAAATAACTAATGTTGAATATAAATAGGATGTTGCTTTAAATCTGAAATATTTAATGATATAAAATTTTGAAATGTTGATTTCTCTTCTCAGGTGTTGCATTAGCAGTGAGTGATTTTAGTGGAGCAGTAATGACGTCATCCACAAATGATGACAATAGTACCAAAGAATTAAAAGGGTTTGTTTTCAGTCAGTTTACTACCCTTGCTTCACTGAGTTAAGGGACGGACCGTTGGGCAATTACCAAAGAGAGAAAGAGAAGAAAAATCGTGCAACAGAAAGCACCTGAAAAAAAAGAGGCTTAATTCGGTAAAAAAAAAAAAATTCTTGCAAATAGTGATGCTGAAAAAAAAAAAATTCATACTCAGAAGAAATTGCCTCCCCCCCTCCCCCCCCTCCCCCCCACCCCACAAAAATTAAATGGTCCGTCCCTTAGTAAAGGGCCTACCCTAAAGGGATTCAAAAGCTCACGTTTGGAGCGTTAGTCGTTTTTGCTCTGTTATCAAATGTATTACAATATAATTTAAGTCAGGCCCGGGCTTCGCACTAAATAATTTTTAAAGCTGAAAAACGGCGTCATATAAATTTCCAAATATTCCCCTACCCACTAGAGATATGTTCTAAAGGCTGTTTTTCACTAGCGACGGAGTCGTACTCGTAATCGGAGTCGTAATGGCGCTTACGATGTGAAAATCAAACAACAAATCGGAAGCGGAGTCGTAAGTTCAACGGAATTGAACTCTGTTTACGACCCTATTATTTGATGTTCACTAGATACTCGTCTGATTACAAAACCGACTCCGTCGCTAGTGAAAACCAGCCTTTAAAGACCCAGTATAGCCCATGATGCTTCACGCGCCTCGGAACAATTGAAGCCTCGCTCCTGTGCAAACCAAAACAATAACAGAGGCGCGTGAAGCATCATGGCCAATACTGAGTCTTTAAAGACGCAGTATTGGCCATGATGCTTCACGCGCCTCTGTTGTTGTTTTGGTTTGCACAGGAGCGAGGCTTCAATTGTTCAGAGGCGCGTGAAGCATCATGGCTAATACTGGATCTTCAAGAGAGACGTTGAGACGCTGTGAACAGATATTGAGTCTTCTACTTATCAGGATGATCTTGTCTACACGCTATAGAAAATACTTATAACTGTCAGTAACCTGTGCCGGTTTTCTTATTCTTTATCACGGCTATTTTGCAGGAACTTTGGGACCTTTTCAAGTGCACTAAATGGTGTCAAGGTATTGTACACAGATTGTTTAATGACATGTACTATCTCAAGAGCCTAGTGGAAAAATATTTAGTACAGCAATTTCTTTGTGCTACAGCCAAGAACCAAGTATTATTTATGTCTCGTCTGACCTACAATAGGCGTTTTAGTAAGATCTTGTGATGACATCTATCGCCTATTAAGGCCCCGTCCACACGTATACGTTTACGTTCGTAAACGCATATATATATATATATATATATATTTTTTTTTTATCTAAAACGCTCCCATCTTCACGAAACAAGCCATCGTTTACGATTCGTTTTCACCTGTCCATACGTAAACGCTAAAACGATACGTAAATGCTTCAAATCTGCATTGAGCATGCGTAGATAAGTCCGCCATATTGGACATCTGCTCTATTTTCTTTATTTGTGGACTGGGTTCGAATCTGTGACATCAACGTTTACGAAAATATCCGTTTAAGCTGTCCACACGTAAACGGGTAAACGGCGTTTTCGAAAATATCCACTTTGGAGAGCGTTTTCGAAAATATCCGTTTTGGGTAACCGTTTTCATCGTTTACGTGTGGACGGGAGGCCTAAACGCATAAAAAATATGCGTTTACGAACGTAAGAGTGTACGTGTGGACGGGGCCTAAATTTTCCTTTACTTTTACAATTCTTCAATTTCACGTCACAATTGGACATGTTATGCGCACAGAAATGTGTTTGAAATTTAAACATGCGAGGCCGTACGCGTTTCTAGCGAGATGTACACCTTCTTTTCGGCCATTTTCGCACTATGCCTTTAGCCTACATACGACATTTTATAAGCAGTTTTGAATTTGGCTAACATTTCTAGCGCCACTTTCTGAACCAGTCGTGACCTGCTTTCACACGTTTCCCGCGCTTGGTGCTGGCTGCATATCTTTGCTTTGAGTTCTGATTGGTTTATCTGATTGTCTGCGTCTGTTGTGATTGGCCAGAGTGATGACTTCGTTTTTACGACGTTCAGTTGAAAACTACTGTACTAAGCCATTTTCGTATTTAAAATTACCGCTGAATTCAAACACCGATGACACATTGATACAGGGTTAGACTCGACCTGATGTAAAATATTCACAAATAGCGGCAGAAGGTGCGTGAAATTTGAAAATTAAACAATAGACAGAGCTCTAAACAGGTCATCTTCTCGCCTGAATTATGAATTTATCACTTCAGGTTGAGGCTAACCCTGTAAAAATGCGTCTTCAGTGCTTTCATTCAGCGGCCACAGCGAATTCGAAACTGGACTGTTCAGTGTTGTTGTTGTTTGTTGGTTTCAGGAGTCCCTTGATGTAATGTCCACAAATGATGACAATACTTTAGGATTCACTTTAGAACTCTACTCTCGATACATGGAGGCAGCAAGGGTGAGAAAAAGTTCTGAAACGTCTTATGGTGTATTCACACTAGAACGAAACATGATTGTTTAGTCTGATCACATATGAATTAGGCATGTTTCACTATGGAAAGTGTTCACTTCAAGTGCTGCATTGCGGGAACCATGATTGAAACAATCTTTCGAGGTAGTTTCAATCTAATAAACATGTTTATTAAATTAATACTACATCACCCTTCATTACCAAAGAGCTTGACAAGTGAGATGAAATACATTAGCGCTAGTGTCGTCTCCTTGTTAAATACTACATCACCCTTCATTACCGAAGAGCTTGACAAGTGAGATTAAACCACAAAATACGACTGCGAGCTTATGTCTGCTTCTTAAAGCGGACTAATTATTAATAGAACCAGGTGGCGTGAATCGTATTTTGAAATTAAAAACTACTTTGAACAATGAAATTACAAACATGTTTACTCCAAACATGTTTCGGTGCTAATGTGAACACAGCATATGCCTACATCTATGGTTGGGTGAACAATTTAAAAATGTTGCGGCCCTTAAACCAAGTCGTCTTGTCATCCTTCCACATTTCTCGTTGGTTCTGCTTGTTGATAGTTTCAGTATTTTACAAAGCGAAATTTTGACAATTGCTGGGAGTGAAATGGTGTATAATTTAGGTGTCATTTGTAAAACTACTTCTTTACTTTTCCACAGGAAATGCTTTTCCGTCGAACTTGCAAGATGGTAGAATTTGAGAATGCCACAAAAGCACTGGAGAAAGCCAAGCCGAAAAACCAAGAAGCGGTACAATAACATTAGTCATGATTATTTTTGCTAGTATGCGCAACCTCGTGTTGTTTATAATTTGACCAGTTACAGCCACTTAAATTTTATTGAATTTATTTGTTTTTCAGCTCCAGACGGCTAAGGACGAGGCAGAGAAAGCTTTCACAACAATTTCTGAAGTTTCTAAGAAGGAGGTCAGTGAGTGATTGACGTTTATACAACTTGGCAGTACTGTTGTTGCTGTTTTTGAAAGAGTTTGTGTTTGAATAATACATGCATCAACACGCTTTTCCTGATGTTAAGAACTACAGATTAAAAAAGAATAACTTGTATAGCGCACGTATCACATGTTTCAAGGCGCTTTCCATACACTTGTGAGAATGAAACCGGATGTCAGTCCACGAAGGCGCCTCATGCAGCCGCTATCGGTGCATTTCTCATCGCATCGCCCCCACCCCACCATGAATAATGTATGTATTGGGCAGTTTAAACGGGGTATTAAGAAAGTATCTGAGATATCGGATTCCCACACGGCAATCATGTAAAGCAGTTGTACTAGTTTTAATTTTTAATTATTAACTTAACTGATGATTCTCCGTGTTTAAATAAAGATTTACATTACATTACATTACATTACATTACATTACATTACATGGAATGAGGTTGGTCACAAACAGGGTTTTGTTACGTCCTCAGTGGTTCTTTCACGTCCCCATCGGAGACAAGACCGCCATTTCTACGTGGCCATCCGAGCCACTTGAAGGTCTAACCAAGGAAATTACCAAAGGAAATTACAGGGAATAAATGCCATACAATTATTCATATTCATCACTGGGGAAGAGTTATTCATAACTATTTCGCATCAACATTTTGTAAAATTTAAGCTATGTACCTGGGCTACAAAGTGTGTTATCGTGTTTTGTCTTTCCCATACATTTGTCTGTAAAAAATTCCCTCGGACTTTGCCCTGCTAAACCGATAATTGCATGGAAATAATTTGACATGGAATTTCGTTTTTTTCCTATACGAACACTGTATTTATGATAATGTTTGATAATTTATGTTAATATATTTTACAGATGACTCGTTACAACGAACAAAGAGTGTTGAGCCTGCAGGCAAGTCTTATCCAGTACGCTGAGTCTCGTCTGAAGAATGGAAGAGATACATACGCTATATTAGCTAAACTATTGAATGACTTGAAGAAATCCTCTTGATTCACTAGATAAATGAAATGCTCAAATGGCTTGGGCAGTAAACATTTTATATTACTTTTGATAACATGTTGAAATTGAGAGGAATGCAAACCATGTTAAATTTGGCATGGCAGGTGATATGGCTTTCAAATTGAAACATATCCACTGATTGAATTGAAAATGAATTGCACTAGAAGTAAAACAATAAAAAAAATGATCACTTGTGCAAAAGACCGTTAGGCTTAGGTCCCGTCCACACTTATCCGGATATTTTTGAATCCGCAACATTTTTGTTGCGGATTAGAAAATATTCGCGTCCACACGTAGCGTATTCGAATCGTAATTGCCCGTCCACACGTATCCGGATTCGCTCTAGCAGCCAGGGCTTCTCTTTAAATGTTGTCAAAAAAGCATACGCAAAGGCCAAGTTCAAATCAAAGTTCAACTATAAACACGTTATTAGACTAGAAATAAGTCCATGTAGAAGTGAAGCGATAACATTTCGGTCGGCCATGTTGAATATTCGCGCGGTTAAAGACTGGATCTGATAATGTTACGTCAGCGTATTAAAAAATATCCGGATTCGACCGTCCACACGATGCCGTACTCGTAGCGTATTCAAAAATTTCCACTCTGGAGAGCGAATTCAAAAAGTTGCGGATTCGTGAGCCGAATTCGCCGGATACGTGTGGACGGAAGGCCAATCCGCAACAAAAAAGTTGCGGATTCAAAAATATCCGGATACGTGTGGACGGGGCCTTAATGTTGAACAGAAAACGGCTTCGCAGTGGTCAAAGTGATAATAGAAAATATCAAAATTAAATCAAATTGTTCGCCCCTAAAAACAATAGTCAGACAAATTCGGCTAACGCATTGTTGCACCCAATTCAAACCTTCTGGGAATACAATTTTTTGTTCACAATATTTCTATATAATTTCCATGTCATGATATGAAATATGACGAACAAAGAGTTCTAATCCCAAAAGGTCTGAATTGGGTACAACTATGCGTTAGCCGAATTTGTCTATTATTAGCGAATTTTTGTTATATTGTTACACGTGATAAAAAAAAAAACATAGCAAGAAAATGACTTTGGAATATTTTTATTCAATAAAATTGAAGCTGCAAATACTGCATTTAATTACGTATATTGCGTCGTTATTAGCAAATTTTTGTTACATTGTTACACGTCAATCTAAATTCACCCTCGATTGCCCTCTCAAAAATTTTCTGTGTAATTTCCCTTATTCTGAAACAAACAACGTTTAGTACTGCACTTATAACATTACTTTTCAATGTTTTTTTTTTGTTACAAAATATAATTGAAGTCGGAAATATTGTTATGTCATTGATTGAAGAATCTGATTGGACAGTAGCCACGCACCTCTTCAGAACCTCTAATTTCATTGGACCTGGTTATCACGCACATGTATTGTTTTCAGGGCTAGAGTCCATTGTTCTGTTGTTTGTTCTATTGTAATCTGTACCTCCCATAACATGACTTCCAGGGTATTAACACTATGGCAAGGAAACTTGGAGTGTATATGTTGTAGTTCAATTTTGTCCTTGGTTCAGTTTTGATGTTCCTTTGTTTTATATTCATTATCATATATTAACTATCATATATTAACATAGAAAAGAACAAAGAAAAATCAAAATTGAACCAACGGTCAAATTGAACTACAACATATAAAACTGGTACGTCCACACACGTTTATTCAAAAGTTAGTTACATGGTATGTCGTGAGAATAGCGTTATGATTTTGGAAGAACTGGGTTTAATGTATGTTATTAGCCGCCATTTTTACGGCCTATGGTAAATCCTCTCTTAATCCCCACTCCCTTTCCTTAACAGCCAAAGCAATAAACGACAGACTGTATTGAGGTCGTCAATCCGACCGGTTTGCGCGACCAGTCGTCTCGTGTAAACAACTCGCGGCGACCAGTCGCCTGCAGAGGGGAAAAGTCGTGTCAACAATTCGTTGGACGTACTTCAACATTTAGGGCGTTTATCAGAACTTAAAAACTGAATTATTCCCCAAAAAATAATCCCTAATAAATGGCATAAGTCACGCATTCTCTTTAGATGAGAAAAATGGCGGGAAGTTTGTTTGTTTACGCCAACCCGTTTTCATCTATTTGTCGGAACAAAATGGCCTCTAGAGCTAAGAAGAAAAGGTTGTTGCTGCTAATGATGACGTTAGACGAGGAGGTACCAGCTACGTATGAAAGAAGAATGTGGGCTCGGCAGTCGCTTCTACGGAGAGAAGAAAGAGGTGCTTTTCGTACGCTTCTTGTTCGTGAGCCGCCATCTTAAAACAAAGTTCTGTGACGTTCTAATACTGATCTGTGATTGGTTTATTATTATTTGGTCGCGGTGACCAGTTGCATGAGTAGAACACACGTGACAATTTCCGCGACTGGTTGCATAAATTCAAACCAATTTGAATTTCTGCAACCAGTCGCCGCAACCAAATTTTGGTCGGCACGACTAAACTTTTTGCCAAAAATGAGTAGTTCACACGCAGGCGACCAGTCGCGGCGACCGGTTTGGAGCGACTAGTCGGCGCAACTAGTCGTCTCGTGTGTGCCGACCTTTAGATTACATTTGTATCAAACCAATCCAGGCACGAATTCACGTACAGTACTCGCAAGCTTTGGGGGAAATATTACCGGAACTGGTACTAAAAATAATCGGCATTACGGTAATCACGAATGTATAACACTTCGTTGATCAGTCAATGTATTGTTTATAGGCGTTTATCCACGTGCAGGAGCGTTTCGCTAAGTTATCATAAGCCCCCTTCCCCCTTTCCATTGACTCCCCGCCCCATCAGACGCGCTTGATATAAAGAAGCCCCCCCCGGGGGAGGGGGGGGGGGGGTTCAAAGGATTTACCGTCCTTGGCTGGGGTGACAACTGCACAATGGTTCAGATTTAAAACAAGAACGGATAAATGCCTTCAGTATTCACTAAGATAAAGTAAATGATCCAAATGTAAAGGTTACCGTGTACCTTCGGGGTGTCTCCAGTATAACAGTTCTAGCTTCTTAAGATTACGCTTAAGATACCTAAACCCAGATATCAAATTAAAACTTATAGAGCTGGCTATTATTGGTTGGATTATTGGTTTTTACTGATTTGATTTGTTCTCGGGTTTCCGGACACGAAGCGCTAAAAAAAAAAAACGTGTCGGCGATTTTCCATATTCAGTTGCAGTGAAAAGTTACAGACGAGAATATTTTCGAAAAAGGGAGAAACAAAATTGGAGTGATCGCACGGAAATGGCTCTTGACAAAAACGTTTTCGGAAATAAGAAATTCGCCGACAACATTTTGTTGATTGTATGTCAGCCTAGCTTCTGTCCAAATTTGAGGAAAATCGAACAAATTCTCTTTGAGTTGTAGCTCTTTAAAGTGTCCCCAACAAGCGAAAAATTAACTTTGAGAAAACAGCGCTTAGAAAAATATATCGCTTCATAAACAAACTCCGCCCACAAACGTTATAGCGTCATCCCCTCCGTCAATTTTCACTATTTTTCGATAATCTTTGGTGGATGAAAGTTCATTCTGTAAACTTTATGTCGATGCCAAAAAAAAAAATTCAATAAAATGGTCGATCTGAGGGTACTCTGTAACTTTAAATGAAAACAGGCAAATGGTGAAAACAAGTACGGTTTGCAGTCGACGTGATACCCATAGACTAACTCGAACTGGCAGTCAATTTTCTATGTACAAACTAACTTTATTTTAACGTCCAGTTCTTTTTTTTGTTTTTACATCAAGCAAAGAAAAACAAAATATAGCTTATTCTTTATACAATGTATATTGGTAATGTGAATCAAACTATACACCTTTTTAATCTATTGTAACTGTATACACCTTTTTGAAAAAACGTCGCCTCCCGTCAAAGTAAAAACCACGAACGATACGACAGTATGGTTTTGTGGGAAAGGAAAAAAAAACACCTAGTGCTCTCATATGATTGCACACTTTTATAGCAAGGTATGCTCAATCATCCACTGAAAAACACTTCTTGTGCTCTCAAATGATTGCACACTTTTATAGCAAGGTATGCTCAATCATCCACTAAAAAAAAACATTTAGACAGGAATAGATCTTTAAGGGGCTATGTCACCTACTTTTAGTATCACTTTAACAAGTCAGAAATATATTTCTTTTAATGGAAACCTTTAAATAATGGTCCAGCTTTGTTAACAAATACTCTACCATGGCACAGAAACTAATATTCGTTATCTTTGGCTGCGGATGGCCAGGATGGAAATGGATTAAAACATGAAAAAATTGGTCAATTTTTTCAAGTTCCTTCCAAGTGTCGTGGAAAAATCGCAGAAAAACGTATTATGGGTTGTTCTTCCTTGAAGAAATCACTTGATATTATCTTCTTGGTGTTCTAAAAGCAATGTTATGTTTAAGTAAAGGCACTTTGTCATATAATTAGTGTATTTTGACCAAAACACAGCAAAATCTGCGTGACAATGCCCCTTTAAATCACGTCACAGCCACTAAATGGAATGCTAACAGGCCTTATTTGGCTTGGTCCAATAATTCCAAAGTATTCTTTATGGTTTCTGTTTTTATTTCCCGACAACGTTTATAGCAAATGGCTCCTCTTTAATAGGTATTATAATAATAAAACGTGGTATATTGTTTAAACTCAGCCGTATATAACAGCCAGACATTCATACCATCAACTGACCTTAAACACGTTTAAACCATTCACATGACTCTGAAGATGGCTTCCACTCAGGTTTTCGAAAAGTTAGTCATTGTCAGATCAATAACAACAGTTCTTTTAAGAAATACACTTTCTCGACAGATTATAAACGTACGAGTACAATGTGAACAGATCGGTGAAAGGTCTTCCTTTAAAATATCTTGAAATACTTTTACAACACTTCGTGTATATCCGTATAAATTTGTTTTCGGAAATCATGTTTGTTTTTTACGAAAAAAATACGGAAAATTAAACTATTCGTACATTATTTGAGATTCACGTGATACAAAGCATGCCAAATTTGACTAATTCCTGATATAATAGCTTTTAGCCATAGCTGTAATTTACGAACACTGATTATGAAGTATACAGGCTTGAGAACATAATTTCAATTCGTAGTTTATTTTTTCAACTTAAAATTAAAAAAAATAAATAAATAAACCAAATCTTTTATTGATAACAAAGCTTACCAAAAAATCTTTTTTTACAATTAATTTCACTTAAAAAAAAACTATTCAACACTATTTACATTATTCCTTTCGATTACAAAAAAAGAGACACGTAATTTCGGTTAAGAAAATTCATTCCATTAAAAATATATCGTATATTCGAAAAAAAGAAAAAAAAATCAATTTAAAAAACGGTCAATTAACAAGTTAATTAAATGAATAATTGTTTTCTATACTTCTTACTATTTCAATTTTGTGCGGTCGATTTCTTTTCATTTTTTTTTATTTGCGGGCGGTTTTGTTATTCTAAAAACGAAACAGATAAAGTTAAAGCTGAAGTTGGGGTTGAAATCTTTCAAAACAGAGCGGAATTCAAGACACTCGCTATTTTGACCGCTTTAGTCCATTAAAGTAACGTCAAATTTGCCGTTTTTACGCAAATATTTGTCCTGTACCACAGTTGTGACTAGAACTTCTTCTTTTCAATCCTACTTACTACTAATAATGCAACTACAACATAAAACTTATACTTCAGGGCCCGATTGTTCGAAAGCCGATTAACGCTAACCAGGGGCGTAGCCAGGACTTTTTCAGAGGTACGCACAATCACTGTTTTCAAACACTCCCCCTACCTCCTCAAGTCCCAAATGTTTCTTTTTTTTTTTCGACTTTTTCAGGTACACATGTGCGTACGTGCGTACAGGTAGCTACGCCCCTGCTAACCCAGGATTAAAACTTAACCGAGGATCTAATTTCTCTTGTTAGAAGTGTACTCAAAAGCTAATTATAAGTTACATGCAAAGATAAGTCAAAGACGAAAATAAAGGCAAAAATACTTTGGACTGATCTCCATTGATTAATTAACTGGAATCAAAATTGATGCTAACACTGGATTAGCTTACTCGTGCTTTGAACAACCCGGTCCTGTAGGCATGGGTCTTAACCCAGGCAGCAAATGAATCTTCAAAAAACAATACCAAAAATAATGAAAAATTACCCGTTTTATAAAATTCGGGTCTCGAATAAACGCCGGGACGACTTGGCCAAGTTTTAAATAAACGCCCCTCCCGTTTAATTGGGGCGATTAATAGAGAAAATACTTTACGTCTTGTTGGAGCTTATATTAATTTTATACTCCTCTAATACCTCACTTTGTTAACTAAAGAGGTCCTATGTGATTTCCCCGCAGTAAGTCAACTCCACCAATCGTGCGATCTTCGACTAGCACCAGGACAGGACAAAGTCTTCTCTAGCAGTGAATAATGTCTATGAAACCTAAACACAAATAGGAAAAGCGGATTTAGTCGATCATGACTACTATTGTATGAAAAAAGACAAAACTGAATATTTTTGCATAAAACGTTCTCTATCACTTAATGTGTTGCATTGCCGAATATGACCCAGAGACGAAAAAATAGGGAGATCATTAAAAAATTTCATACAACAGTTAAAAGGATACTGTCCCGACAAAATGCAATATTTTCCTAACCTTATTTTCATGTTATAACAGCAAATGCAACCAAATATACAAATTAGTTAAACAAAAAGATTCCATAGAACTAAACAGAAGCAATAGTTTGGAGATTAAGTGCAGGATTACAAGGATGGAAGTGGATTAACGTTCATCAAATTGGATTTCTTGACAGCTTGTCTTGAAAACATAATATATCAGCCGGAACAGTGTCTCTCTAAGGATTTACCTGTTTTTTTTTTTTAACAAACCTTGCAGGAAACTATCCAGAGTTAAAAAAATACTGTATTGCCTCAGCTATTACAGCAACAAAAGCGACTTCAAAGTTCGCGAACTTCTTTGGCAGTAGAGATGTGAACTTCTATTGATCCTCAATACTGACAACATAATTCACAAGTTCCGCTCCATGAAGTTTCGAGTTTTGCAAGGAACATCGCAACCCCGGGGTGGGGGGGGGGGGGGGGGGGGGTGGTGGGACACCCCTATAAAAATGACGGGGGTGCTCGTCGGAAATTTTCGAAAAACACCCTAAAAGGTACTAGAATCTCGTTTGATGGGCGTGGCTCAAAATAATTTTTAACCCTAAGAGGTACCAATTCTAAAACAACACATGTCCTACTGTTTCTGTCATAGTTTTCGGCTCATACCCTAAAAGGTACCGCGAAAATTCTAACGGTGGTCATTTTAGATTTTAGCACCCTAAGTGGTACCAATCTACAAATTTTGACCCCTAAAAGTTATGACGAGCACCCCCGTCATTTTTATATGGAAGTGCCCCCCCCCCCCCGGGATCGCAACATGGCAAGGTTAAGTGAAGTATTAACAGTGATACAGATTCATTAAATACATGTAATAACTTAAACTTAAACCAAATCTACTAATGTAACCAAATAAGTACATGTAATGGCTTTACCTTATTACAATTCATTGAATGGAAGTGTGACGTCATCGCCAATAAGCACAAAAGGCGCCCAGTATTTCACATCACTGTACTTGTCTGATTCTCTAAGACATTTCATGGCCTGGTTCAGCGACTCGCCTGCACTTCGTCCTTCCACGAGATGATGGTAGAAACTTCTCATGAACTTCAGCGTGGCCTCGTCATCGATCGCCCACAGTGACACCAGAACAGAACGAGCACCAGCACCCATAAAAGCACGTGCAATACCGACCACACCTTCAGCATTGATCTCCCCTCGACCACTGTGACAACAACTAAGCACAACAAGCCTGGCTCGCAGTCTCACACTCATCACATCGGCCATTGTTAAGAAAAAATCTTCCTCTGTAGGGATCCGTGATTGGCGGTTTGAGTTTGGAGTTAGAGCTATTTGACCTGTTTCCATGCACCCATGTGCAGCAATGTGAACCAATGCAACTGAAGGAAGCCCTTTCATCACTTCATCTTTGGTAGCCTTTTCTCTCGTGAGAGGTGTCACATTGAGAATCTGCCCAATCATTTCTACTTCCTTTTTGGCAAATGGAAGACCATTTAAAATCTTCTTTCCCATGCTGTCAGTAATATCTGCTTCGTATGGATCTCCCACAAGTAGAGCAGCTCTCCTGCTGTGGTAACTTGATGGAAAATCAGCAATCATTTTCAAACTGGTAAGCGAGGGAATCAATCTGATTCTAAATGATTCACAGAGGTACTTGGAATTGCGGTCCAGTAAGGCAGCATATGGAACCAGCCACAGTGGACCATCCGGGGCAATGATGAGTTCATCACCTTGAACGAGGTTTGCAATTGGAGCAATTATGTAGTTGTACAAGATGACTAAAGGATTCCCTTCAAAGACAGGAGGCTGTGCGTTTTCTTTAGAGGATCTCTTAACAGGATGAACATATTTTCGTACAAACGCATCCAAGGATCGATTCTCGCACCTAACTTGAGCACGAACACTGGTGTACATGTAAGTACTTTGAATTAGCGACTGCCATGTTCTAGCTCCATTCTTTGAAAGGTCATTATCGAGCTCCTTTTTCCGTGGTAAACAGGTTTACGTTTTGACAGTACCCTGGTATTAATGCCATCGTCAATGTTGTCTATGGAGAGAAAAGCTGTGCATGGTGAAGTGCAGCTAAACAGGTCATCTTTCTTCTCACCACCGTCCCGTGTCTCGGACTGATCTGATTTAGAAGCATATTGCAATTCCATAAGATCAGCTAGAGCTTGCGCTCGTCCTTCTTCGACAGCAAACAAAGCTTCTTTGATCTTGCCTTGTTTCAACAAAACTCTATACAAACCAGTATAGCTTATATCACATTGATCTCGAAAACTAATCTTCCAGTTATCTCTTTCCCGAAGAAGACTTCTTACATCATTGAATACCTTAACGCTTGCCTGGTAACATTCTACAGCTTTGTTGAAATCACCGAGACAGGCAAAAGTACTGCCAAGATTGCCACACACTATTCCTTCAAAGGCCTTATCTCCCACCTTTTTCGCAATACTGAGAGCTAGGTTGAGGTATACTACGGCTTTGTTGAAATCGCCGAGACTATGAAAATCATTGCCAAGATTGCTATACGTTTTTCCTTCCCCGGCCTTATTTCCCACCTCTTTCGCAATACTGAGACTTAAGTTGTGGTATTCTACGGCATTGTTGAAATCACCGAGTCTTTGCAAAGCAATGCCAATATTGCAATACGCACCTCCTTCCCCGGCCTTATCTCCCACCTCTTTCGCAATACTAAGATCTAGGTTGTGGTATTCTACGGCTTTGTAGAAATCACCGAGAGAGCAAAAATCACAGCCAAGATTGCCATACGCATGTCCTTCCCCGACCTTATCTCCCACCTCTTTCGCAATACTAAGACAAAGGTTGTGGTATTCTACGGCTTTGTTGAAATTACCAAGAGAGTGAAAAGCAGTGCCAAGATTGCCATACGCACTTCCTTCCCCGACCTTATCTCCCACCTCTTTCGCAATACAAAGATGTAGGTTGTGGTATTCTACGGCTTTGTAGAAATCACCGAGAAAGCAAAAATTAGAGCCAAGATTGCCATACGCTATTCCTTCCCCGACCTTATCTCCCATCTCTTTCGCAATACTAAGATGTAGGTTGTGGTATTTTAGGGCTTTGTTGAAATCACCGAGAGTGTGAAAAGCATTGCCAAGATTGCCATACACATTTCCTTCCCGGGCCTCATCTCCCACCTCTTTCGCAATACTAAGATGTAGGCTGTGGTATTCTACGGCTTTGTTGATATCACCGAGACATTCAAAATCATTGCCAAGATTTCCATACGCCATTCCTTCCACGGACTTATCTCCCCCCTCTTTCGCAATACTAAGATGTAGGTTGTGGTATTCTACGGCTTTGTTGAAATCACCGAGACAATGAAATTCGTTGCCAAGATTGCAATACGCAACTCCCTCCCCAGACTTATCTCCCACCTCTTTCGCTATACTAAGACGTAGGTTGTGATATTCTACGGCTTTGTTGAAATCGCAGAGATAGTGAAAAGCATTGCCAAGATTGCCATACGCACGCCCTTCCCCGGCCTTATCTCCCACCTCTTTCGCAATACTAAGACGTAGGTTGTGATATTCTACGGCTTTGTTGATATCGCAGAGATAGTGAAAAGCATTGCCAAGATTGCCATACGCACGCCCTTCCCCGGCCTTATCTCCCACCTCTTTCGCAATACTAAGACGTAGGTTGTGGTATTCCACGGCTTTGTAGAAATCACCGAGTCTTAGAAAAACATTGCCAAGATTGTTATACACACGCCCCTCCTGAGCTTTATCCCCTTCTGCTTGCGCAATACCAAGATGTATCATTAAGTAGGTGATTTTTACATTTTCAGACTGTTTGGACGTCTGTTGGCTTCCTGCAAACATTTGAATTGCTTGTTGAAGTGAGGCATTTACCTATAAATTACCGCATTTAAAATGAAGCAATCATTCTTTGCCGTGATTTGTGTTGAGATAATTTATAAATAATTATAATCTCAACAAAAAAAATAAGTTTAATTACGACAATAACAAATAACCAAGATTCATGCTGTACGATCACACAAAATCAAGCACGACTTTCCAAATAAATGTTATATACATGTATCACTAGTAATCAATTGTTATCAGCTATTAATTAAACAATGTTGTTATTTTAATTTCCATTCAAATTACACTGTTAATCGTATCAATAACAATATTCTCGATTGTGATTGGTCATCCGCGCGCCTATTTCTCACGTAATTGGCGCGCGGTCACGTGGGTGTCCAATTACAGCTGTCCAATTACAAAAAGTTGTAATTGGATAGCTGTAATTGGACACCTACGTTGCGCGCGCTTCAATCAGTTGCATTTGAATGGCTCGTTTTTGCTGTTTTCCTTCCACTTTCAAACTGACAGAAAATACCCAAGACGTTTTTAGTACAAAATAGTCGACATAGCTTCTTAATCTCGAATTTGGTTATTGATGCGATTAATTAGTAGCTCGTAATTTCAAATCGATTAATTAGTAGCTCGTAATTTCAAATCGTCCTCGCGCTACGCGCTCGGCCGATTTGAAATTACTCGCCCGATTACTCCCTGAATTGTACTCCACTCAGTCCAATTACTATTACAAATTTAAAACATTTGTTCCAACTCCAAGGTATGAATTATACCCGAGTTCCGTAGAGCTGATTAAATTCTTAAAAGGACCATCTTGGCCGTTTAGGTTGAACTGTTAATTTTGATCCTACAGGGCCCTTCCAACCATTGGTCCAAATCAGTCCCCCCCCCTTTTTTTTTTAAAAAAAAGCTACATTAGCCACTTATTATATTACTAGCAGTGATATTGCTCTCAGTGATTTCCGGATATTCAAAATAACGGCGAGAGAAGACCCTGAGAAATGGGAGATTACGTGATCTCTTTTGCATGCATTCTCGTACGTTGCTTAAGCCAGTTCCTAATAAATAGTAAAGTATGTCAGAAGCCTTGTTGTACATCAACCTTACCTTCCCTTTCTCTGTACCAGTTTCGGTCTTTACTTTCTCGCCTTCACTGCCTTGAAGCTGATTTTGTTGTTTGTAAGAGAAGCTCCTTATTTCTAACAGCCTTTTGTCATTCTTGTCAATCTTCCAAATGTCAAGATATGTAACATGATTTTAAAAGCGAGCCAACCCACTCAAATTCTGTGAATTATTGTCAAAGATACTGCCAGAGTGTGTTTCAACACTGTCAGAGTGTGTTTCAATACTGCCAGAGTGTTTGCAATAACTGTCAGAGTGTTTTCGATACTGTCAGAGTGTTTCGATACTGTCAGAGTGTGTTTCAATACTGTCAGAGTATGTTTCAATACTGTCAGAGTGTGTTTCAATACTGTCAGAGTGTGTTTCAATACTGTCAGAGTGTGTTTCAATACTGTCAGAGTGTGTTTCGATACTGTCAGAGTGTTTGCAGTACTGTCAGAGTGTGTTTCAATACTGCCAGAGTGTGTTTCAATACTGCCAGAGTGTGTTTCAATACTGTTAGAGTGTGTGTCGATAATGCCAGAGAGTTTGTAGTACTGTCAGAGTGTGTTTCAGAACCAGAATCGTGGGTGTCTGCATTTCATACCCAGTTTCTGCTACTTTTATCACCTTTTTTCATATGGGAATTAGGCTGCTGAGTAAGTCATAAATCGAATATAATAAAGGATACAGATAGCCCTTTATCACACCACGTGATAGCCTCTTCAAATTGATTCAGCTTCAAACAGGCACTTGCGCCTAATGATAAACGAAAATAAAATTTTAAAAAAGTTGGAAAAAGTACTGTAGAAATTCTCGTTATGGACACTTCTGATTCCTATTAAGCCATGTTTTAACAATCCAGGTAGATTGTAATTTCTAAGGCCTCCAAAGCAGCTTAATCCGCTTTTAGCACAATTTTAGAGACTTTTCGCCTTTTTTGCCTTGATCCTTGTATGTGTAGCGACCTCAGCACATAGAATTAGAACAACTTTCACCCTAATTAGGAAAGCCGCTATCAATTTCCCATTCCCCGTTCGCGAGAAAATCTTGAACACAGATTTTTTCAAACTCTTTTTTCAGCTGAATTATAAATCATCCCTGTCAGAAATGAATAACAAAATGAGGATTCACTGAATGCATTTAGGGGATACGACGGGCAAAAATACTCAGATTTTGAAAAAAATAGGCACTCGAACTCAACATGGCCTTTGTGGCTTGTCTAATTTTATAGAAGGGCGTCTATTAAATAAATAATTTTAACCATTATGATCCAACAAAGTAAGCTCAAACTTTATAGGAGCGCATTTGCAAGCTCCGTGCATACAATAGAAAAATAGAAAAAAAAAAAGAATCAGTCTCTTGAACACAGATTTTTTATTTTTTTTTCAGCTGGATTATAAATCATCCTTGTCAGAAATGAATAACAAAATGAGGATTCACTGATTGCGTTTATATTCTTGGTTTTCAGAAAATGAAGGAACATTGGTAAGGAAAGCGAATTATCACACAAAAATTGGGTCACCGACCATCCAAGTGAGTTAAATGTAAGGAAAGTTAACGCAACGGCTACCAGTCCTTTACGTGTTTAGATGCCTTCCTTGGTGCGCACGTTCGGTACAAGACGAGGAATGGCATTGCGACATGATTTGTGTGTAATAAGAATGCGGATTTATAATTCGCGCGAACGCACTTCAGGAACATTTCTACCCTAACTATTAATTCCAGCTAAAACAAGTCGATTCTAAAATGGTATCCTTTAAAAAAAACGTTTTTAGCTTAAGGGTCTTTTCTTAGGCGTCATGTAACATGTAATAATTTCATTTTTCCTTACCTCTGACAATCGCCTTTAGGAAAGTAGGTTGTAACGTTGTCGCAGCTCTTGCGTCACTCAGTGAATCCTGATAATTTCCTGTAGAAAAAAATATCAGTCCCCCTAAATAACGAACATTTTGCACCTATTCTATGTTTACGGAAAAATGTAATTGATATTGGGTAAACTTCCGGGGCATCAAATGATACAGTTCACTCCCGCTCGGTTTTCTTTGTGAAAAGTGTAGCTAGCCTTCTTTTAAGATTCACTAAAATTCCACTGTAATGGTCAGTGCCAATTCATTTGAGGTCACTTGCACCCGAAATAGCTGTACGGATGTAAGACTATTGTGGCGGGATTGCATAACGTTATATTTGCTGTTTGGTATTGATTATGACATCGGATGGATCCGAGGACAAAGCTGAAAGCAAAGCTAATCGACGTTTTTTCATGGAGAACATCTTGCTACTGTTGGGCACTAACCCTTGCAAAACAATCTCCATGCAATCGTTAATGTTTTATTTGTTTGTTAAATCTCGACGAAACGATGAATTCGAAAGTTGAGAAGACGAGGTCAACTCAGCAGGTCGCGTGTTGTAGTGAACGACATCAACAATTTTAGGAAAGATAGAAGCAGCCCACAATAATCTGGGAAAGATCTGGAAGAACAGCCAGTTTATCAAAATAACACGATATGACTTATCAACGCTACTGTCATTGCGATGCTGTCGTACATGGGACGAATCTTGGAGGATGACTCAAACAAATGGGAATTATTTGGATCGCACTTTTTGCATGTGAGGTTGAAAAGTATGCGAAAGTTTTACTGGCTGAAGCAGGTCGAAAAACGAGATACATAAGAATGGAGGCCATTAGCGAACAAGTGATAAAAGGGAGGTGAATGTCGCTAGGCCATGTTTGTAGAATAGACAAAATCCACGCATCAATTCCTCTTACATGAGTGCCTAGAGGTGAAAGGAAAAGGCGCCATATACGTGGAATGTTGGAGTGGGACGAAAGAGAAGGTGAGGGAAATAGGCCTTTGAGACCGATAGAATGTCCTGGAGACAGCAAGCACGAGGCGCCGTTCATCTCTAGGTGACACCAACACATTATGATGAAAGTTGTTTTGTTACAAGTAACCTGTAGCTCGGCTTCTTGTTATATTGAAATGGCACCACACAGTGCAATTTCAACCCAACTTCTCAACTACTGCTTGACATTACTTTGACGGATTATGGATAAAACTACTCTCACATTTGTTGTGTTACGTTGACCGGCAAGTTGCCCTTTTAAAACTGTTGTACACCAATTCTTACGGCAACACCGTGTTGAAATCGTCGCAGGATTAACATGTGCGCGTGGGGAGTTCGGATGGATCAGTTCCCACTCGATCAATGGCGCTGACCTCGCACAAACACTTCACGTACGCGGCAGAATTGCTAGGCGATTTGGTGCAGAAGATGGGATGGTACGTGATACCCACCTTGTCGGGCGGTCAACATCATTACGGACAACTCCACATGGAATCTCCTGGCACCACGGACGAAAATTTTCCCACGAATCCCAAACTGGATCTGTTTCGTCCCGACCTGGTGCGCATATTTTTGCAAAGGATCGGAAACACTTATGGCGTGAAACAAGTAGCACTCCCTACGCGCTTCCTTCAGATCGAATATTACGTAGGATTCGCCCTCCTGAAACTCGTGGGTTTAAAAAAGGATTACATCTGGTTAACTAGATCTAGTCCATCCAGACCCAGGACGCATTATTGACTCCATCTGTGGGCGCAGGGTCAGTACAATCTGGGGGAATCGTTGGCCCTGCTGATGGGATTTTTGGAGCCCGATCCAGATCGGCCGGGTCAGACGCGCATCGTGGCTCACAACACCGTCTACGCAGACACGGGAGATGGTACGCAAGCCGATTGGGTGGTGTCTCGTTTGGATACGCATCACTTTGGCATCGAGACGGAAGATTTTCTGTTGGGAGGCGTCCACATCAAACTCAACACTGCCGTCGAGCGGTTGCACTACACGTTTGGCAAAAGAGCCGTCTTTGACATGGGGGCTTGGGTGCGCGACCCGTCTCCTTTGTTGCCCTACGCGCGACAATCCCCCGTGACGGTGGTCACTATGGAACCCGGCAAGTGGTTTCTGCAGGCCCGAGAAGGGGTCTACGTCGATTTCAAAAACGGTCTAGAGACAGTGATGGGCACCCCACAACTCAAGGCTCCTTCTAGGGTTAAGGGATACGGGGCATGGTTGGCTTTGCCCGGTTTAGAAACATCCCTGGCCCAAACAAACACCCGCTTGTCTAACGTGGACCTCACGCGATGCAATACCGAAGTAGATGTGGTGGAATTTAGCCCCGTGGGCAACAGACAGCGCCAATTGCTGGCCACCCTTCCCCTCTCACCTAGCAGCGATTACGGTCTCACGGTCGAATACGACCCGCAGCATTTGGATTTCAGACCGTTGGCAGGACCCACGCAAAATCGGAGCGAATTGAGAGTGCATTTAAGAAACTCTGAAGGTTTGGGCGTGCCATTTTACACGGGTCTCACCGGTGTTTGGCTATACTTTCGCAAAGGAGGAACTAAAAACACAAAGCCCTTGCAATCGGCCGGCATGAGTTTTGCTGGGGGACGTCGAGTGACTTTGGAAAGCGACGATCAGAAGGATCTCTTCCCGAACAACGCCCCGTCGCGTTTCAGGCTGAGATTACCCGAACAGTGGACCTTGCATGCCTCATGGGAAGTGGCCCTGGTGCAATTGTTGATGCCTCACACGTTTCACAACGTTCAAGATCGTCAGATACAGTTTTCTGTCAACTACCGGTCCGGCAAACAAGATCTTTTTCTGGCGAGCGGACTTAACGTGACTTTGACAGATGTTGTGTTGGCCCTTTATCAAGCCATCGAAACGGAGACACCCGTTTCAGATGCTGGCACGATCGCTCGTGTCCAACTACAGTTGGACGAGAAAGGATTTCACCAGTGGATCTTCCCCACTAATGATTTTTCGCTGTACTTACCCGGTTGGTTGGCTCGAATTTTAGGATATCTTGATTGGGAGTCATGGGCAGTCCCGTTTTACTACAAGTCCGACGTGCGTCATCCAACGGTGGAAATCACCAGCACGGACGTTCAGACCGGGCGCCCGACCGAAGTGGAAATCACTCGCTCACATACCATGGCCTTACCGGCCGATCATCGCGTATGGAGTTTTGTCTCCCCAAACTCTTTCCAGAACGTCTACCTGCATTGCAACGTGGCCGAACCCGTCTACGTGGGATCGCAGATGGCCAAGGTGGTCTTAATCCATGGCGTCAATCCTCAGAAGGGGGTCTTGGAGGACGTGCCCATTCCACACTTGATCTTTTCGCGATTGAGTCATTTCACTTTTCGAGACCTCGAAATCGATATAAGGGAAAACTTGGGTCGTCCCATCCCATTTCAAGGAGGAAACGTCACAGCTGCTCTGTATTTCCGACAACGTAAATTGCCTTGAAAAAAAAGTGCCAATGCGTCGCACATTTTTGAGATCGCAATGGATCCAAGTAGGTGGTGGTGGTGACGGTTACAATCAAGGCCTGCCTCCGTATCAAGAAGGGGGTTTTTGGGGCACGCTGGCAGGTCCTGCAGTGAGTTATCTGGGTAATTTAGCGGTTAACGCGGGATACGAAACAGCTTGTCGAGCCGCCCGCAAATTTTACAAAAGACATTGTCGGAAGAAGAAGGAGGAGGAGGAGGAAGAGGAAGAGGAAGGAGAAGAGGAAGAGGAGGAGGAGGAGGAACCACCCCGCAAGAAAAAGAAAAAAACAAAACGAGAACTGCCTCGCAAGAAAAAAAAGAAAAAGATGCAACGAGGAGGAAGAGGAGACAAGTACGATGGTGGGACGGCCGATTATCAGGAAGGAGGACTGGTCGTACCTTTCTCTGAAATGACGTACGAACAATTGTTGAGAGCGCAGAGAGGTTCTGAGAAGCGGCGACCTCGACAAAGAAGCCCTCGTCGACCTCGCAACATCACGGCAGCGAGTTTGGATGAAAATCTCCATCGGGTCACGGTGATTGTTTCAACGAGCTCCTATAAAAAGGAGCATCCACGGGTGGTCGACTATTTGACTAGACGGCACCGTCAGAATGTCACAAGGTGTCAGATGACACAAACAACAACAACAGCAACGGTGGGATCATCGTGCAGGCCGATCAGGATCTTTACAATTATCGCCCCCCGCGAGAAATTGATGCCACAGAATACAAATGGCACTTTGAAGATGTGAAATCTCAGACCACTTCGTCAAACCCTCTCCAGTTTCGTTTGGCCGATCGACCTTATCCCTTCTGCCCCAGCGAGATCGAATTGCATCTTAAAGTGTACTTCAAACTGGGCTCCACAAAAGCACCCTTGAATGACTTCTCGACCAACCAAGCTATTGTAGGCCCAGTGAACAATTTTGGGTACAGTTGTATCCGTCAAGAACGTTGTCGAGTCAACAACAACGAAACGGAGTCCACGGCTGGTGTGAATTTGGCATACCGAGAATATTTCAAGACCTTGTTGGAAGCAGATCCCTTGGATGAAGCAAGCCGCCTCAAGAGACAAGGATGGTACAAAGACAGCGCAGGACAGATGGATCTCTGGGGAGGTAAAGCCACTCATAATCCTGGAGGGGTGGAACGACAAAAGATCTGTGTCAATGACACGGACAAGTTTGAATTCAACGTGTGCCCTTTGCCTTGCAATTTTTGCCAGATAAAACAGAACGTCCCACCCAACACCAGAGTAGAATTTGAGATCGAGTTCAATGACCCCAAGTTCTGTTTGATGTCCATGACCCTGGACAAGAGCACTGCAGCTGGGACTGTGAACGAGACGGCTAGTTTTGAAGTCTTGGCCCAAGAGTGTTTTCTCCGTGTGTTTTATCGCGTTCCCAATGATATCATCCTGAAGTACATGGAAGAACAAGTGGAAAAGACCACGGTGGCCCACCCCCTCTCCTTCCCCTTCAGACGCACGCGATGCGAGAACAGGTACATTCCATCAGGAGTCAGCCAAGTGGAGTTCAACGATGTGTTTCAAGGGCGTTCCCCGCGCTTGTTTTGGTTGGTGGTGTTGGAAGATACGCGTTATCAGGGAGAATTCAATAAAAATCCCTTTGACTTCAAAGCCCAATTTTCAGGATTCAACATCACCAGTGCCGAGTGCACAGCCAACGGAGTCCCAGTGAACAAAGCCAAAGTGGATCTCACCAACAAATACGAAATCTATGATTTATTACTGAATGCCTCGGGCAAAAAGAGACGCGATGCTTACCTGTTGGATCCCGACACCTTTGAAAAGGGTTTCTACTTTGTACCCCTTGATTTGACAGCAGTCCAAGATGGAGGTGATTCTGTCACCCCGCAGTTGCAAATGCGAGGGTCAATAAAAATGTCACTTTCCTGTTTCATGAACGTTAGATGCGTTGCTTTAAAAAGAGCTTTTTTGTAACAATAGTTTAATAAAAATGTTGTATCTTTTTTGGTGATGTTTGTGTGTGTCGCTCTCCTGTCCCGTGGGCCCCACCCTATGAAAAAATGGCACAAGTCCTCCTTGGTCAGTTTTGAAAATGCCTTGCAGAAAAAAAAGAAGAATAGTATCTCGCAAAAAGAGGTTTCACAGAGGGGGTGCTAGGTTCGTGAGACGACCCACCCTGCAGGATAAAATAGCCGAGGGAGCCAGTATGTTTTTATCAGGACCCGCCCCTTCGTTCGCTACGGCAGGCTTGTTCCTGGGCAAGCAAGCATTCAAAGGCATAAAAGACAACGTGGAGCATTTTTTAAAAGCCAAAAAGCGGCGGAGATAAAAAAAACCCACCTTGTCAAACAGAAAAAAGAGATGGCCAGGCCATCCCGTACCAGACGAGACAGCGCCCGAAGACGAAGAAATCGTTGGATGACAAGGCGGGGAGGTATTCAACAAGGAGGTTTCGTCCCCATCGTGGTGGATTTTAAGAAAGGGGTTCAAGTCACACGGGATGCCTTTGAGGCCATGCAACAACCCATCGACACGGACAAGGCCAAACGAAACGTCGCTAGGTACAAAGCCGAGTATGCGTCTTATAAAAGACGCGGTGGAAACAAAGGGTACACGCGTTGGGCCCGCGACAAAGGTTACGCCAAAAAAAGTGACGCCTGTTGCCTGCAATAAAAATGCATGACACGTTGCAATTGCGAAAAGCGTGTCGAGGCGATGACGACATTTCAAAATACTTTTGGGACGTGTTTGCGGCGGATGAAGGAGCCTGTCAACCCGTCGAGTACAGTAAAAACCCGCGTATAAGAACCTAGAAATGAAGAACCTCCTGGCAGAAATTTGCTACTTTAATACTGGTTTATTTTTTTAAAAACTGGTTTTATTTTTTGAAACTGATTTGTTCTTGATTATAAGCATTTATTCTATAAAATAACAGTTTATAATGATGAACATACCATATATTATGCTACTTTAATACCCCAAAATATAAGAACCTGCTTTGCCAAACTCTAAAAAAGTAGGTTCTTATACGCGGGTTTTTACTGTACCCCAAGTGCGCCATATGGAACACGGATCCCCTACGTTTACCCGGCCAACATTGGATAGCGGTGTTTTGGGCGAGTCGAGACCACGGAGAATTCTTCGATAGTTACGCGCGAGCGCCATCCTTTTACAACGCAGCATGGCGTTGTTTCGACCTTTTCCGTCACATTCCGAAAGAACTACAAGGAACCAACACCGATGTGTGCGGAGATTGTTGTTTGTACTACTTATTTCATCGTTGCCGCGGCAAGCCCATGACCCAAATTGTTCGACCCTTCTCACACACGGACCGTGTCTACAACGATACGGCAGTGGTGGAACGAGTACGGGACGAATTCCCGAGTTTACAACACCAACACCTGGCAGGGGGACTATATGACGAGGATGGACGCCCCAACCAGATGTGTCGGATCAAACGGTTAAATCTTTGCAAGAGAAAGGCATAAAAAGAACTGTGTTTTTTAGGTGACAGGTTAAAATAATGGAAATGGAAGATGCTCCCTCTTATTATGATCCACGTTTCAGGGTCCCGGGTAACATGCAGATCGTGGGTCCTTCCTTGAGCGGCAAGACAACCTTCTTGTATAATTTGGTCAAAGATGCTCCATGCTACTTTCGAGAAGACGACGGATCCCCTTGTTATTTTTGTGTATTGTTATGGATCAGCCTGGCAACCTATTTTTAACCAATTCCAAGAGATGGGCGTGCAATTTCACGAGGGATTACCAGACAATGTGGAAGCACTCTTTCCGCTCGAAACACGCCCCGGTTTGATCATCATGGACGATCTCATGCATGAAAGCAGCAAGTCACCTCAAGTGACCCAACTGTTGACCAAAGGAACGCATCACTTGGGTCTTTTTGCAATTTTCCTGTCGCAGAACCTCTTCCATTCGGGCAAGGAACAAGCTGGTCAAAATCGCAATTATCATTACACCGTTCTCTTCAAGAATCCCGCGGACACTCGTTACATCGAAATGCTGGGCAATCGTTGGTTGGGCGATTCAGAGGCATTTTGGCCCGTGTATAAAAAGGCCACAGAGAGACCTTTTGGCTATCTATTGGCCGACCATCATCCTCGAACCGATGACGCCATTCGTTTTCGTACCCATCTTTTGATAGACGATCCCGAACCTCTCACTGTGTTGCAACCCGTTCAAAAGAAGAGAAAAACGTGAGAAAATGTCTTTCCGTCGTCGCGATTGGAGAAGACAGCGAGGACGAGGCATGTTGGTGGATTTTAGCAAATCTCGTGCCACCCGCACCAATCAAATCTGAGCGCGATGGAATAAGGACAGTGCCGACATGCATCGACGCTTGCAAAACGAAAGTGGTAAATTGCGAGAAGGTGCCCGTCGCCTCCAGTGGATGTTGGAAAACCCCAATCCCAGTCTGGGTGAAAGGATCGTGGAGAAGGGACGTCAAACCCAATTCAAAGCCAAGACTGCTTTCAAACCAGGCATCAAACGCCCCAAACTCAAAGCAGGAACGAAACGAGCCCTGATGGCTGGGGCGATGGGAGGTGTCTTGGCACCCGTAGTGGGAACTTTGGTCGCCAAAGCTATAAAAAAGACGAAGAAGAAGAAGAAATCATGAAACAAAAAAGTCATGCAGTCCCTCATTGTCGTACCCACCTACGGAACATGGCCCACCACACCACGCATCGCTCGAGCGCCTTGGTCGCAAGGGGTTCCTTTTACCCGTTACGTGGTTGGGAAAGGGATACAATTGCAAGATGCCAGCGATCTCACCACGGGTCGGGCGGCCTGGCAAGCACAGATCCGTCGCAGTCAAAGAGGTCGCGGGATCTATAGCAGCCAGAGATCAAGAGACATGGCCAAAGCCTATGCCAACCGACCCGCTCAGAAGGTCGATCGTTGGGTCAACAGAAAGATGTGGCGCTTGCGAGATAAGATGACTCCCGAAACCTTAACTGGAAAATTAACAGCAGGAGCTGCATTAGGAGGAGCTCCGGCGGCCGTGCCAGCAGCGTTTTTGGGTGCCTTAACAGCCAAAGCCTTTACCCAGAAGAAGAAAAAGAAGAAACAAGAAGGAGGGTTTTTAACGCTGCTAAGCAGTGCTGCCGAAGTGGGATACAAGATCGGAAAGACAAATCATTACTAGCGCATGGGAGCCAAAGGAGCCACGGGGCATTATAAAGCGCATCGCAAACCTTGGGAAGTTTAAGGAAGGTATAAAGAGAGAGTAGTCATCATCCGCGAGTACATTCACCATGCCAACCGTTCGCAGAAAGAAAACAAGACAGCGTGGGAAAGGATTGGGTGCTGACATGGCCGTGGCCACGGCAGCTCCCATTGTGGCCAATCTCTTGAGTCAAGGGATTGAACACGTTATGGACAAAGGACCAGAGGTACTCGGCAAGGTAGTTGAACGTGGCAAACGCGGTGTAAAGTGGCTCTCGAAACGCTTTAACCGTTTTAGAAAAAAGAAACCTCAGAAGGGTGGTAGGAAAAGAACATCCTTGCCCCGTTGAGCTCAAGAACCTGGTCTGTCCAAGCTCGTAGGTCTACCCAATCATTTACCATCACACGTGCATTTTCAACTTCAAAATTCCACGACCTCGGTGTAGGCAGGCGAAGGATATAAGTAAGGAGGAAACTGCATGACACACAGTTTTTTGTGATGGCCCCACCTAGAGGCGCTTGGCGTGCTTTTCCTGTCAATCCGGATTTTAAGGCCACTTCTGCTGCGGCTCGACGACTGAACTCGCGATTTGATGCCCCTAGAACGAAGGCCACCACCGATCGTTTTGGGAGACCCAACCGAGCCGTGAAAGCCAGTATTGCATTGAAAAAAGGAATCAACACAGCCAATGCGGCGGCAGCGGGAGCGATTTTAGCGGCCACTTTGGGCGGTGTGCTTGCAAGTCAACTCTCGAAAAAGAAAAAAAAAGCAAGAACAACAAGGTTCCGGCAAAGGATCGAGGGAGTGGCGCATGCAAGAACAAGCCGACTGGTTATCAAGGTTGACGGATCGCCGGACGTTTTCTGAGGACATAAAAAGAGCCAGCAACGAACAATTAAGAGCTCTGACCGATCTGATACGTAATCTCTACGACAACGTGATCCAAGTACCCGCGTACGTCAAAACCCCTCCTCTGGGTAACAGGAAAGCGATTGGACGCATCAGTGCACTGACGACGCCTTTGCACGAAAGAAGGAGGCTCTTAAGAAGAATACGAGGAGAAAACTCGTTCCCTTTTTGCAAGCTGGACTAGACGCCTTGTCGTCATGACGGACAAATATGCTCGAGAGATGATGTTGGTGCCCAAAGATACCCCCTGGATGAAACCACCGGTTCCCTTTCTACCTGACCTATCCCTTCAATGGGGAAGGGGTGAACAAACACCTCCCAACCCCAACGAAGCCTACTGGAAACGCCAATTCTTGACGGACCAATTGGTCAATGCCCCTCGTTTGGATCGCGTCATGCGTGTCATGGACGCCATGAAGAGCGTGGAAGGCGAAGGGCAACCGCCCAAGTTACCCTCGTACGGAAGTAAGAGCAGTGAATACTTTCGACTTCAGAATCAACTACGACACATGATAGAACCCCGTCAGACCTCTGCGCTCTTGAGAAGACCTCCCCCTCTTTCAGCAGCGGAAAACCAAACCCGAACGGATGATATTATTCCCCCCAAACCACCCCTTGGATCGACGCTTCAACCACCTCCCAAGTCATGGCAAGAAGCGGTCCAGCAACCAGAGAACATTGACAAACAATTGGAAAACTTCATCAACGTGGCTAAACAGAATTTGGACGAGGCCAAGCGCGCCGGCAATAATGCTGACGAGGTGAAAATGGTTGATCTAGATTGGCAGGTGGCTCAAAAGTCTGCTGAAGTCATACAAGAGTTGGACGATCAATTAAACTCGGAAAACTATGGCTTGCCCTTCAGCAACGTCTAATACTGGACCATGGACAAAGACACATTCGATGCCACCGTGAAAGCACACAAAAGAGAGCTGCTGGAACGTCGTGACAAGCTGTGGCGTCAACTGGAAAGAGAATATCAAGAGCACAAGGAAAGCACGAAACAGAGAGAAAAGCAAAGACAAGCCAAGATAGAAAACATTATTCAAAAGGGAAAGGGGTCGCCTTGAAGCGGCACAAACCTCGCGGTTGGGTACAAGAGTAAAAAAACTGTTCGGAAAAAAAAGAGATGTTAAAAAGTTGTCACTGTTTTAATTATTGACCTGTTGTCATAACAAGATTGTTGCAATAAAAAAAAAGTTGCTTTAAAATGGTAAAAAATGCGTGGTCTTTTTCTTGCACTAACCTCTCTTTTGAATAAGAATATTTATCGAAAAAAGTAATCAAAAAACAATCTGCGTGGTTCATTGTCTGATGAACCAAATCAAACAAGGCAAGACTCCTTTTGTGGCCGCAAACCGTTGGGGTCCAAACAAATCAACAAGAACATTCAAAAACAAGAAAAAAAAAAGCGCTCTCATTTTCTGGAAACGCTTGGTTGACAAAAACAAATTGCCCTTCAAAGACAAGAGGCGTCAGCGAAGGGCTTTCTCGTGATTGGTGGAGCCTGAGGGGTGACGTCAACTTTCCCTTATAAAGGCTCACACTTTGTTCTTTTTTCATTCTTCTCTCGTTCACTTACAACGCAAAGCCAGACGAGCCGCTCGGAAGAAGGAAGAAATAAGATGCAAAAACTTGGGACGAGACGATTTCAATTCAAACTCTTTTATCGTCGAGCCAGGTCCCGCTGGTGGTTCGCGCGTGGTCTGGAACCGAGTGACGGCGTAAGCCGGTTTTAACAGAAAGACAAGAAAGATTTTTTCACTGCGTGAAACAAGTTCCTCGCTAAAAATTCAGACAACTCTCATCGTGGAAGGTTTAAGAGAGGTGGCTTTGGAAAAAGGACAACCTTTTCGGCGAAAGAAAGGGATTTTTGTTTGTTTCACTGCAAAATCCTTCCGCAGGTTCGTAGTTTGTTTGTTTGTCTTTGCTTGATTCGTCGTGCGAGGAAACTTTGCGTTGTTAAAAATACTTTCTCTTCTTTCAAACGAATTTTCTGCGAGCATTGAATTCAAACTATTTTTTTTTCTTTTTTCTTTCACGAATTGTCCTGAGAGACGAGCCAAGCTGATTTTCGCTCTATAATACGCGCTGGAATCGAAAGAGAAAGAGAACCTGATTTACGGCACGTCTTCGCGGAAAATTTCTGCCTTTGAATTTATTGCCTGAATGTTTTTATGCGGTTTAATTACGACGCGATTGCTTGTATTATGTTCTGTAAAAAGAATTATTCAGCGCTCTCCACACATGAACTTAGAAACTCTTGTCAAATACTTTTAAAAGTTTTGCTTGAACCCCGATCGGAAAGTTAATCAAGAAAAGAAGAAAGCGTTAATCTTTCTCATTTTTTTCTCGTTAATGATTTTCATTAAAAACATGTTGTTGAACTTTCATCCTTGTGTGGGCTTCTTCTTTCATATTGGGGATTTTGACTATTTCCCCAATTCATTCGCCAGGAGGATTGTATATAGGGAAATTTGACCACTTCCCCCCCAAAAAAAATTGAAAAAAAATCAAAATTTTTTTTGAAAAAATTCGATACTCAAAATCACCTATATAAATCAAAAATTGAAAAAAAATTCCAAAACAAAATTCAAAAAAATTTGAAAAAAAATTTAAAAAAAAGTATCAAAAACTTGTTGAACTGGATTTTTTTGACTTGTGTGATTTTTTTTTAACCCCAGGGGATTTTTCACATAAAGCCGAGGGGGCTTTAGAGAGCCGAGGGGGTTTTCGATTTTTTCCCGGGGGAATGATGATGTCATCTTAAGTGGACTTTGGACTCTCCCTACCTTTGATGACGTCATATTGGGGATTTTGACTACTTCCCCATTTTCATGAAAAAATGGGCGTTGGTTAGGGACTTTTGACCACTTCCCACGTAGCCACCGCTTACTACTGTTACTACTTTGACCCCCCAGTTATCTAAAATGTGCTGAACAATAAAGCCTTTGTCAGCAAGCCACATGTCTCCTTGGTGTGCAAAGGACAATATTCCAATATCTGATAAAATGTCTTCATCAGACTTGCTACCGGGATAGATGTCTGATACAAAGACTGGTAGCATTAGTGGTGATAGAGCAATCAAACCTTTCACAGTGTTGTGGCCCTTGTACTCAGACCAGGTAGTACTTTGTTGAATCACTTGTGATGGCTTCTCTATATATAGTTCAGTACAATCAATAATTAAATAAACGTCCTCATAATTAGGTTTAAAGCATTTCGGTAAATTTCTTTTCATGGTTTCCTGGTCCGTTAAAAAACTTAGTTGCCCAAGGCAGTCAAACATGCGATAAATCCAGGTTGCAAATATTTCTGACACCTCCTGCTGGGCGATGTTGAAACGATCGGCCAGGTCTTTCTCTAGTAATCCGAGACGCAATCTTATCATTGTCAAAAACAACTCATCCATGTCACAAAGTTTTCGAGGCCTTCCTCTAGACACAACATAAGTAGGATCTTTAAAAACATTTGAATATCCATTGTAGAAATTCAGTGAGAATCCCAGTCTTGGTTTGAGAAAATTATGGAGAGCAACAAAAGTCTGGTAATCAGGTAGTCCGGTGTAAAATCTGAAGCCATAAATCGGCGAACTCCAAACCTCTCAAGTAGAAGTAAAGAGCAAGTTCTGAGACAGTCCAAATTTCTCCTAAATTTCACAGAACTTTCACAGAGCCCACAAATTTGAAAAATTTATCAATTTTCGTCATTTTTCACACAACTCCGGAACTTGTCAAATCTGTTCAAACTCAACAGAATTCTGAGGATTCTGTCGATTTGAACAGGGGTCAAATTATTTTTCAATTGCTATAAACCGCACAAATTATTTCTGTGAAAATTAGGAGAAATTTGGACTGTCTCAGAACTTGCTCTTTACTTCTACTGACGCCCAAATGAGCACAAAATAAAATCTTGAAATTAGGCAATTTCAAGATTTGTCCGCTGAATTTCCGCACAAAAAAAAATTGGCCATTTTCCAAAATCTCACGCTCCTTTGGGGAGAATATTTCTCCCAGTCTCCAATGCCCCAACGCCAGTGTATCTATTCCATTTTTCAAAATCACTCTTTTGTCATCTTCCGCACTCAGCGCAATTTTGGTCATGTTTTCCGTGAACAATTGGTGCCCCCTGCTGCGGAAGATACTTTGCCTCCTGAGTTGCTTTTGTTTTGTCCTCAAACATTTCATGAAGTTTGCATGCCTCAAACTCTTTTTGATCATGCATTTTTTCACTCCTTTTGCCTTTTGTTCCTCAGTGGTTTTTGCCTTTTGTTCCTCAGTGGTTTTTGCATTTTTCTCAATCAGGAGAGAATACAGTTTCGGCCTCAGGGCGACAAATTCTGTCAGAATGGCACCCTCACATTCATCTTTCATCAATCCAATCTTTTTCTTGTTCCCCGGCACGATTGGCATTCCATTCAACACTGCCGGATGTTCTGGGGAAAAATCGTTTGTGTCAAACCATTCTGCCACATCTCCCGCAATGTCCGCAAAGAAATCTTCCGTTTCAATCTCCAGCACCAAAGAATCTGTGTCGGTGTACAGGAGAGAAACATTTTCCCACTTTTTCTTCACATATTCATACTGGAAATCATACATCAAAAGTTTGGACAGATCCAAGATTGACATTCCTGCGTAAATCGGTTTATTCATGACCACTCGAGTTTTCCTCATCTTGACTGCAATCAGAAATTCATCGAAAATTCTCACATCGGCGAAGTTGCATTTATTCACCAGCTTTTCTGCCCTTTCCGCATCTTTCACCAGTTCAATCGTGACTCGGTTTCTCAGGTTTTCCATGGTTTTCCCAAAGACTGAGTTGTTCATGAGTTTGAAGAACTCTTTTTCAAACTTCGTTTTCCCCTTGGATCTCAGGGCAGTGTTTTTGTCAATATAACATTTCATGAAAGGTGCTTCTTCGAATTTGATTCCTCGCCTGATCTTTTTCAACTTCATTCCCAGGGAAAGATAAAATGTCAGATTGCGACCGTGCAAAACCATGCCTTCTTTGTCCCTCAGATTTTGCGTGAGTTTTTCAATTCTGCCCAGCGCCAGTTTTTCCGGAGCCAGGGGAAAATCATTATGGTCGTCATGCAATTCTGGGGGATAAATGAGATCAACTTCAAGAATGCAACCTCGATCTTCTGTTTTCACAAAATATTCCCAGTTTTGCAAATCTTCTTCGTTCATCCATTGGAATTTCCCAACTGGAAGAGGCTGCGACATGGCCCATCCATAAAGGTTGTTTGCGTCCAAATAAACCAGGAAACGAGATGGCTCTTTTGGATCGAAATTCTTCATATATTGGTTGTTTGCTTTCGCAAATCGCTTGAATGCATTTGCGTTTCCTCCCCTGATTCCTTTTTCAATCATCAACAACTGTTCCACATCCTCCAGAAGTTCCAAGTTCGCTCCGGTTACTTTCAGCATTGCATCCCAAGCTAACCCAGGGGTAGTGAAAAAGTGCGCTGGATCCAGTTCATAGTTTTCTTCGCAAAGTTTTCTGAAACTTTCCATGACATCTGCCAGCAGGAGCACATCCGTTTTCAGATAAAGATCGTGAAATTCGCCCATATTTTTCACTTCAAATTCTTCCCAGACTCGCTGGGCATGGGCAAAATCTTCATCTGTGACTTTTTCCTGATTCAATCTGGAGAAAAACGCGGTCTTTTTCGGTAATTTTTTCTCGAATTTATCAAATCCTGTCATGAATTCATAGGGATAAACTCCTTTTCGCCGCATCAAATCGCTTTTCTCACCAAAAAATCTGGTGATTTCTTTCAATTCTTCTTTGGGGAGATTTTTTGCCAGCGATTCCAATCCTGCCAGTGTGAATTTGAAGGAATCCAGAAATCGAATTTCATGTTTCACTGAAAATTCTTTTCCTTTTTCCTCATTCCATACTTTTTTTTAACTCGAATTTCAGGGAAAAGGAAATATATTTTTCCTCGTTGTTGGGGATGCATGTCACGCTCAAAACTTCATCCATTGTCCCCAAAGCTCGCACAAAAAGATGAGCGTCATAGTTTGCCAGATTGTGAAAAAACACAGGGGTGAATTTTGGCCTTTGAAATTTGAGGTTGCAAGATTGATGCGCTGCTCCCCTGAATTTTCCTGAGAAGTGACAGTGATCCCTCACCTTGGACAGACTTTTTTCTCCGAATTCTTCACGACACAACCAACACACTGTCGCTTCTCGAAATGATTTCCATTCTTGATTGGTCAGGGGAATCATTTCCTTTTTCTTCAAACTCAGGTGAGCTTGTTTCACCCGGGAAATTAATTCCTGAATGAACTCTCTGGGAAGTTCTTCATTTTCATTTGCAGCTCTTTTCAACACAGGCTCCATTTGCAAAAACGGGGAAACGAGATGAAACGCAAATCCGCAGGGGATATGCTCGTGCGTTTTTTGAGTTCCCCCAGCGGTTTCAAGATTGACTCAAAATCTGCATATCCCACAACAGGCAGATGCATCATTTTTGCATAGTTTTGGAAGGAACAAGTTCCTCCTGGAAGTTCAATTCTCGCGGCCTCAAAGTCTCCGCAAATGGTTTTACGTTTCTCCAGACTTTCCACTCTGGGAAATGAATTGAGGCATCTTTTACAGAAAAATCTTTCATGCCCATTTTGTGAAACTTGGGAGCTTGCAAGGCGGGAGAAATTTTTCACTAGGCAATAGTGCGTTTTGAATTCTTCTGTCAGCAGAATCAAATCCACATGAAGTCTTTTTTCTTCTTTGGTGATTCTCAGGGGAAAAACAAATCCGCTCCAGCCGAAAACGTTCACTGAAATGTCAGGATTTCTGGCTTCAAAAAACTTGATTTTTTCCACGGCCATGGGGAATTCGCAACCATCCCAATTCATCTCTTCTGCTTGTTCTCGCAAAGCCGGTGTGATTCTTTCCGGATGGACTTGGACCATATTTGCTGCTCTGGCAATGCACCATTTGAAGCACATGTTATCTTCATTTTGCATGTTGATCACGGCTTTCTTGTTGGCCAAGTTGGCAGGCAGTTCAATCCACCCAGATCCTCGCAGTGGGTTCCAGCGTACAAAATGAATTTCCAAACGCAAAACTCTTTCAAACATCCAATTACTTCCCCTGCGATTGAAGTTTTCCAAATTTTCAATCATTTCTCTTTCCATTTCATCCAGAATTTCTGGGTTGTTTCCTAGATTCTTTTTCTGCCGGGAATGGAAAAATGGGTCATCAATCACTTCCTCTCCAGAGGCCAAATTGGTTTGAGACATTTCGACATTCAAAATGCATTTCACTTTTGTTTGTGGATTTTCTCGCAGGAGTCTGAGAACCAACCATTTTGCTCTCCGGAAAAACTCTTGGGGTGAAATGGAATCATCTCCTTGAATTATGAATTGTCTCGCGAATCCTCGCAAAGCGGATTGCCCTTCTTCCACGACCAACCTGTTTTCCCACAATTTTTTGACTTGTTTTTTCAATCTTTCCACTGCGGGATTGGCTCTTCTCCGAACATCCACATCATTCACATTTTCCAACCAATTCGTCCAATCTACAACAGTATTCACATTTTGTTCAATCGCTCTGGGAATGGCTCTGGAAGGAAAATCTCTTCTTTTCGGAATCAAAATAGGAACATTTATTTTTCATTTTCGGCATCTAGAGGGTTGGCTTTTCGTCTTTTTCGAATTCTCAAACGAGCTGCTTTGTTCATTTTGGGCTGATCTAATCCCCCTCCTTGCCAAAGATTTTCAGCTAAAAACTGCACTAATTCATCTTTCTTTAATCGCGACCAACCTCGCAAGTTTGTCGATCGTGCAAAGGATTGCCACGCAGCTAAAGACATTTTTAATGGAGAAAAAAAAGATTTTTTTCCCATTTAAAATGAAATTTTCGATTCAGGAAGCCGGAGGTGAAAAGCAAACTTTTTTCACATTCAAGGAAGCATCCGAAAAAACTAGTCTCCCTTCCAAAACGATTTTGCGAGTTCTCAAATCGGGCAACACCAAATATACCAGAAGAGCCGACCAAAAAGTGTTCTGGATTCAGGGGGAAGAAGACGCACCATTCATCCAGATTGATGGGGAATATTTTTTTTCTGCGGAGGAAATTCAGGAACGATTTGGGTTGTCGCGCACAGTTTTTTTCAATCAACTCTGCAGGAAAAAAACTCATTTTTTGGATTCTCAGGAGAAATCGCATGAAGTTACTGGAGTTTCTCCCAGACTGGAGAAATTTCTGAATCTTATGAGAGTGAAGGCTGCGGATGAAAAATTTATGCATTCTCGAGCAAAAAAAGGAATGGCTAAAGTTCACACCGACGTTAATGCTGCGATGGATCAATGCGTTGAAGATTTTCAAGCCACGTTTTGAATTTTTTCTCTTTTGGAGAGAAAATGTCAGGGGAAAAGAAATCTACTCAGCAAGAGGAAGCGGAAAAAATCAAAGCGGAAGTGGAAAAAATGCTAGAGGAAGCGGAAAAAAACAAAGAGGAATGGGACTGGAAAAAAGCATGTGAAGCAGAAAGAAACTTCCAAAAAGCTGTGGATATGGCCACTGGTTTTCTCCCAGTCCGATCGGAAGAGGATCGCAAGTTCATGGAGAAATGGATTTGGATGTGAAAAAATCATTTTTTTATCTCACCCAAGAAAAATGAACCCCGCGAAAATATCTATCTCCAACATCTCATAGATCTCATGGAAAAAGTTTGATTTTTTTTCTTCCGGAGAAAAAATGTCAGGGGAAAAGAAATTGCCTCCTCAGCAGGAGGAAAAGGAAAATGAAAAGGAAAGGGAAGAGAATTATCGGAAAGAGGTGAAAATGGCTATGAGTACTCTCCTAGAGGACAAGGCAAAGGAAAGGGAAGAAAATTATCAAAAAATTATGGATATGATCATGAGTTCTTTCCCACTCAAAATGGAAAAAGATTTCCAGTTCGTGAAGTGCATGTTGTTGGGCTTGGAAAGTTATGTGGATTCGCTGCCCCAGCGAGAACGAAAATCCGAGTAAAAAAATTTAATTTTTTTTCTTCCGGAGAAAAAATGTCAGGGGGAAAGAAATCGACTTCTCAGCAGGAGGAAAAGGAACAGGAGGAGAACAAGGGAAAAAAACAAAGAGGAAGTGAAAAGAATCAAAGAAGAGGACGTGGAAGAAATCAAAGAGTACGCGAAAAGAATACTAGATGAAGCGATAAAAAATCGAGAAGAATGGGAATGGAATGAAGTGTCTGAAATGGAAAACGACTTTCAAAAAGCTGTGGATATGGCCATGGGGTTTTTTCAAGTTAAATCGAAAGAAGATTTCAAGTACGTAATGCGCGTGTTTGCGGGTGCGAAAAAATATTTGGATTTCTGTGAGCGAGAACGAAAATGCGATTGTGAATCCGAGTTGTGAAAAAATTATTTTTTTGTCTCAGGCAAGAAAATGAACCCCGCGAAAATATCTATTTCCAACATCTCTCTCGAAGACCCCGTGAAAAAATCATCTGGAAAAATTTCTTTCTGTCTTCTCCCGTGCCTCAACAATGACAAATGGCTTAAAGTGAAACTCAAAACCAAATTCAAGATTTTCGATCATCAAGGTGACTCGTTTTCTCTGGGAATTTCTCTTCCAGCTTAAAACCTGAAATTCTTCAAAGATCTGGAAAAACATCTCAACTCTGCTGCGATGAAAAAGAAGTCGGCAGTCAGAGAACTCGGTCCGAATTTTGCCCGATTTCAGGAGGGAGATTTTATTCTCGTGAAAATTGATAAATCTGGGCAGGAAAAGATTTATGCAAAGATTTATCCCTCCAAACTCTCGCACACGGATTTCTCGTGTCGATTTTCGGAATTGTGCGACGACAGGAAGAAAAAACCATCTTGAAGCAAAAAGAACTCCTGAGCGTGCCTCTCCGCGGGCAAGTTGTCTTTTCAATCAAACACCTTTTCTGCGGAAATGTGAAAGCCATTACATGCATTGTGGATGAAGTTTTGGTGGAGGAAAAGGTGGAAGCTGCCTCGGAATTCGATGAGTTTGAGGATAAGAATGAGGATGATTGAGTTTTGTTTCGCTGAACTCAGGGAGAAAAATCTTTTTTCCAGAATTTGATTCTGGAAAAAAAGTGAATTCAGGGCAGGATTTTTTCCTGAGTTTTTGATTTTCCTGAAGATTTGATTTTGGGGAAGAATTTTTTGATTTTTCCTCGACCTCTCAGTTTGATTTTCTCAGATTTTTCCCAAATTCACTCCGGGGAGAATTTGATTGGCGGAATCCAACTTCGGGGAGAATTTTGTTTCTGACTCTGGGAATGAAATTTTTCTCCGGAGAAATTCGGGGAGGAAATTTCTCCGGAAACGGATTTTGGGAGGAAATTTCTCCGGAGAAATTCGGGGAGGAAATTTTTCTCCGGAAAATTCGGGGAGGAAATTTCTCCGGAAAATTCGGGGATGAAAATTCTCCGGAGAAATTCGGGGAGGAAATTTTTCTCCGGAAACGGATTTTGGGATGAAATTCGGAGATGAAAATTCTCCGGGAAATATTTCTCCAAAATTATTTTGAGGAAAATTTTTCTCCAAAAAAAAATTTGGAGAAAATATTTTCCGGGGGATGAAAAAAAATTCTCCAGGGATGAATTTTTCTCCAAAATGGATTTTGAAAGAACCTTCGGCCCCAAAATCCGTTTTTTGAATGAAATTTCTCTCCAAAAACGGATTTTGGGATGAAAATTCTCTCCGGAATTAAAATATCTCTCCAGGAATCAAAAATCTTTCGCTGAAAATCAGCTTAAATTCAAAATCCAGGGAAATTCAGGAAAATTTCTGCTTCATTTCATCTAAATCCCAGTTAACTAAATTGGGAAAATGATTGGTTAAAATTGAAAATTATGTGGATAAAATGCGATTTTAAATTTATATTTTCTTTTTTTCTCCAAAGAAAATGTCGAAGCCAGCAACTAAGCATTTTTCCATCTCCGACGGGAAAAAAACCAAAACCTTCTTTTCCGTGAATTCGGCAGCGAAAGAATATGGCATCTCAAATTGCGCCATCACCAATGCGTTGAAAAAAGGAAATAAATCCATCACCCGGAGATCGGATAAGAAAATATTTTATCTCGGAGAACCAAAAGTGGAAGAGCCAAAGGCGGAAGGATCAGATTCTCCCCAGATAGATTTTTCTTCACTCCCAATGGATGAGGAATGGTTTGATAAATTCAAAATCGCCGTTTCATCCTTTGATGAACTTTGCCGAATGATTACCAATAAATTATTTGCGGATGAAGATATCCAATTTGATTGGAAGAAAAAAGAATTGATATATAATGAGGAAAGTATTTCCTTCATCGAAATCATTTCCATTATCTGCAGAGTGATTTTTCCGATTAACAGAGAGAAAGCCCTTGCAGACATGGAGGAGATTTGTGCTGTTGGAACTAAAAAAATCTACAGCCCCCATGAAACGACTAAAATTTGTAAGCTGTTTGAGGCAAAATGAAAGAACATTTCACGTTGATATATTCAATAAAATTAAGAAATTTAAATGAATTTCATCTTTTCCTGCAGATTCAAAAGTTTTCAACCTCCAGCATGATTTTTCATTTCCCAGAAATGAAAATCACTCCCCGCTCTCGTTCACTCAAATCTTCTCCCCCATTCTTTCTCAAACTTCTCCAAATCCAACCCCAAATCAATCACAATTCCATCAATCGCCTCCATCGCAGGGAGAAATTCATCCCTGTCGAATTTTCCTCCCCGCAAAGCGAAGCGCAAATCACTCAATGTTTTCTCGTAGGTGGTGAAAGCAAACTTCGCCATCTCAATTTTGCTTTTCAGGTTCTTCATTTCATTGGCGGTTTTCAAGACTAATCCTGCTCCTGAAATCACTCCCAACACGATTGGGTTGAGAGTTGCTGCCCCAGCAATCGTCCCGATTGCAACCAAACCGGAAGAGGTCAAATTCAGGAGCAGATTCATTTTCTTGAATCGACCATGCGCTCGTTTCAGGCACCAGAATTTTTTGTGATAAAATCGGAAGAGTTTTTTGATCTCTTCCAGTTCTTCTTCCCGAATTGCGGGGTCGATGTGATTGAAAGCAAAGATGCTTTGTTTTCTCATTTTTCAGGGAGAAATCATATTTCGATCATGCCTATCTTGTTTCAAAAACCAGCGAAAGTTAAACTGCCTCATACGACCCGATCACCAGGTCATCTTGAGGGGAAAAAGAAAAATTAGTCATGCTTGGGATTTCAATTCCATCCCCAATATGAAATTTCTGTCTTCTGCTTCTATTTCCAGTCCAGGTTCTTTCAAATTTACGGTTATTCACTGACATGGAGAAAGTCAAATCAATCTTTGGGACATTCGTTATTGAGGCATGAAATAACCCCACTTCCACCAGTTTTGTTTTCATTGGGAAGAAAAGAAACCTCGAGGTGCTGCCGATGAATAAAAACTTTTCGCTATCATCATTTTTTCGAAAGACGCCGGTTTCCACAATTCTACTCCCAGACAAGTTGTGGCCATTCAAATCCAAGTCAGCCTCCATAACCATCTTCCCGCCCTCAAAAACGAAAGGGGAATCGAAGACGCTGCTTTCAACATCAGGTTGAGAACCAGCAATGCCATATATGATCAACTTTGCGTTTCCTTTTTCGGCTGACTCGGCAGTTCCCCGCCATTTCAGATCCAGGAAAATAAATTCAGGCGGAGAGATCTGCCATTTATGCATGTGGATGATGGATCTGGAATACCCAGAAAACTTCTTTGTTGATTGCTGATTGATATTCAGACTTGTGCTCACAACGTTGACGCTCACGCCATCCATTGACGCGGGGAAGAATTCAATGCAAATCGTGTATTCTCCCTCTGGTAATTTGTACATATTGAATCCAAGTCTCCCATCGTATTCATTGAAATGATCTTTGGTTATTTGCAAGTCATACGCCTTCTTGTTGAAAAGATGCGGCGAATTTGAAAAATCAGTTATCCCAGTCACTGTCATATTATGTTCAGAGCTGGATTCATCCACATTTTCCATCAGATAGCGGAATGCGTCCTTTGGGTGAGAGGTTGACGTGATATGCGATTCATTGACATATTCTTTAAGTTTCTCTTCTAATTCCATCGTGTGGGCTACCACACCTCCTATCTTGTTATCCACATAAGATTTTGACGTGGGTTGATGCTTCAGAGTTGGCGCTGCAATATTGTTGATTTGTTGCGAGTTCATATCCAGGTTTCCGGTCATTGTCCCGCCTTCCAACGAAAGCTTTTTCCCAGCTGCGCCATCCACATATCTTTTATTTGCGCCTTGGTCGGCAACTTGGTCGGGATCTTTCACGTTAAAAATGGTGTGATTTCCCATATCCAAAGCCGTCTCCATTGGAAACGTCTCTTTGCGGCTGAGAAAGATATTCTTGGCGTCATTATAAGAAACCAGGTTGTTATAATGCGCTCCCAAATCATGATACGTCTGCTGTTTTGAGTTTTTGACGTTGAAAAGTTCTTTTCAATCCAGGTCCTTCGTGACTTCATGAGTGGGAGCCGGAGCATCAGGGTGGAATTTCTTCAATGTGACCATATTCACCGCTGACAAATCATTGTCTTCATCAGTGTCCAAATTGACGATCAATTTGCGATTCATTTCTATTTCCCCGGGGTTGATGAGTTTTTGCCCCCTGAGATCAAGATCCCCAGTCATATGGGAAGACCCATCCACCTGGAGAGAATCTGCCCGCAATTGCGTTGCAAGCGTGTCAACTTGATGCTTTGTGATTGCATCCGAATTCCCCGTTCCTTCGGCGACATTGGTCATTTTTTTGTTTTGAAGATCGAAGTCTCCTGAAGGCGTCAGCTTGAAACCAACGCCTGGCAATCCATCTTTTCCATCTTTTCCTCCCGCGAAGCGAGTTGTTTCAGAAAGCAATCCATTTGAATAACTCATTTTAAATGCTTTCATCAAAGTTTTTGGCAATGAATTTCCTCGGCTTATCCACATACAGGAAAGAGAAGGGCTGCGCCGTTGCTTTCCGATAATCTTCTTTGCTGACATTATTATCCCGACATAACTCAGCAATTTCTTTGTTGCTTGGGAATTCAAAAATGCAAAATTGCGAACAATTCAGGCGGATATCTTTTGGTGTTCTGAAATAACTTTGCGAAAGATAAATCACGGAACAATTCTTGTGCCTCCCCTGAATGAAATAATCAATCAATGGTTTTTGGTTCTTTTCGGAAACAAAATCATCGAAAACAACCAGTTTTTGATTCTCCCCTGTCAATTCAGAAACTGGGATGATTTCATCCGGGGATGCTTCCACAACATCATACCCAACTTCTTTGCTGATTGGGCGAAATTTTTTCAGCAGATGCTGATATTTGGTTTGGTCAAGATTTTTCGCATAGAGATAGATTTTATCGTAGAAGAGCAGCGGGCGGAGGATCATATCCAGGAGAACATTTGTTTTCCCCGATCCTGAAGGGCCACAGATCAACATTCTGAAAGTTCGATCCGGCATGAAAGGGTGACGTTGTTTGAAATTGGCTTCGCGATCCTGACAATCATAATTTGGAATCTTCATTTTATTAATGTACATGGCGTTTTACATCTTGTTCTTCACCCCAAATTTGTGTTTCTGGGATATAAAATGAGTCTTTTGAAATGGCAAGAAATGGCCAAAAGCAAATCTGCTTTGGGGAAAAAGTCAACTTTGTTCACAATGCTATCACCCAGAAAAAGTTGGGTGAAGAGACAAGTCAAATCGGACTTGAAAAAACATTCAAACCCATCACAGCGAAACTGGATTAGGTGATTGCGTCGAATTTGGGGCCACTCCCGAAAATCCGGAAAAAGAAAAAAGTCAAACCAGCAGAAATCGATTATCTCCCCGAAGTCGATCCATTTGAAGAGATGGATGTCGAAGGTTTGTTTGATGAGGCCGTTCCATCCCAACCCAAGAAGCAAATTCCAGCAGCTCCTCCAACATATGAAGAAGTTGTGCAAGAGGTAGGGAAAGATCCACCTGAATATGAAGAAGACGATTTCCCAGATTATGCTCTTGCGCCGGGCGATGAAGAGGAAGAGGAAGAGGAAGATGAAGTCAATAAAACATTGAGAGACCTGGACCACATGGATTACAATACTGTGGAGGAAACTCTCAGGGAAAATATTTCAACAAAGAGGAAAATCGATTATCTCCAGGGTCTTTTGATCCGTGCAAACTACAGAAGAAATCAGTTGAAGGGCTACAAATCATCTTGGACCAAAAAATTCAAAAAAGGGGAAATAACGGAAGAGCAAATGACGTTGCAACATCGAAGGATAAATCACGCAGCCCGAGCTCTGACTGAATACATAGAACATTATAAAGACAAAGCGGGAAAGATGAAGGCGGGTTCGGGGTTGAAAAAAAGAAAAAAAGGCGGCGCCATCCGTTTTTTCTCCAACCCCGCAGATCTCCTCCAGAAACTTGAAGTCATCGTTGGCTCCATTCTTGCTGGGAATACGAATCAGGGCGTCAGAAATACCGGAGTTGGCATTCTCGATCTTCTCCTGAAAGAGGGAGTCATCAATCGTTCCCAGCATGAGAAGCTCTTCAGAAAATATTTCAAACTCTAAAATGGAAATCGAAAGAGAAATTGTCCTGTCCTCCTTTTCCGTCAAGACTGGGGGAAACAAACCAGAAAATTTCACAACAAAATTCAATCGGCCCATTGTTTTGGATTCAAATTCCCAGTATGTTGTTGGGTTGAATCGAGTCATCAATATGAGTTTTACGTGGTATAACATCAATGCTGGCCGCCAGAATCAACTGATCAGATTCAGCTCTGACGGCGGGAAAACATTTTCCGATATCACCTTCCCAGCTGGGGTTTGGGAATATGAGGGGATGAATGATTTTATTCGAAAAGCAACAGGTCCACTCGCAGGATCCACCCCGGAAAAGAATGAAAAATTCCCAATCAATCTTGCTTTCTCTCCCACAACCTTCAGAACGACAATCACACTGGCAGAAAATTATCAGCTTGATTTCACCTAATCCAACTTCGGCGATCTCGTTGGTTTTGATAAAAAGATTCTGAAAGACAAAGTCAACATTGGCCCCAGAGTTCCAAACCTCAGCCAAGATACTGATTTGTTGAACGTTCATTGCGCTCTCACAAGTGATTCGCTTGTGGATGGAGAAGAGAGCGATATCATCTTCTCCTTTTCAACATCTGTGCTGAGACCATCATATAGTTTTACCCTTGAACCCATGAGAACCACATTCAGCCCTGTAAATAAAAACACAATAAGCTCCATTCGAATCTATATCACTGATGGCAAAAGGCGAATTGTTGATTTGAATGGGGCTGATACGGCGTTCTCGCTTATCTTGAAAAAGCAAATAAAATGAAACCTTATGAATTCTCTCGTTATTATCACCCCCAGCTGGGGCGGTTTGTCTTCCGGCACAAAGGAACAGGTTTGATTGTGGACAATATTTTCAAACCAATGAGGAAGGTCGCATCAGTCATCTTCAATAAATTCGCAAAACTCACTGCGAAAAAAGCATTGGAATCAGGAATTTCTCACGCTGGGGATAAACTCGGTAAAAAAGCAGTTGAAAAATCTGGTGATTTGATCATGAAAAAACTGGGAAATATGAGAAAAGGGAAACCACCAGGCAAAACAAAGCCACCAGCTCTCGCTTCGCTCGCTTCGCTTCGCTCAGCTCGACCACAATCACCCCCTGCGTCAACCTCCGGAGAGCGACCGCAGGGAGAAAGTTCCGATGCTATATTGAACAGGTTGATCTCGGGGCAAGGAATTCGAAAAAGAAAAAAATGATTTAAAATGGCTTTTCGATCGAGTGAATATCTTCAAAGAAATGAATTAGTACGCTTCCAGCTGGATGATGTAATCAGAGCTCCAGCTAATAATGATCATCAAAGGAAAAATGCTTATAAATTCACAATTAATGACAGATCGGCATTCTATGATTGGTATAATGCGTATTTCGAGGTGCAGTTTCAACTCCAAAAACTGGCAGATGGTGCTGGCTATGCCGCAGCTGACAGAATCACAGTGATCAATGGCGCTCATTCCCTGATTAATCACCTGAAGATTAGTTCTGCTGGAAAGATTATTTATGATACTGATAATCTGCATAAAGTCTGTTTCACAAAGAATTTGCTGGAATACTCCGATGACTTCAGCAGATCAGTCGCCAAGAACAGTTTCTGGTATTTGGATACTGATGCAACAACCGCTAATACGAATCTTGGATTTGAAGCTCGGCGGGTGCAAACTCAAGCAGTTCAAGACAATGGAAACGGCGGTGCAAAGAACATTAACACGATCATTCCCCTGAATCGTTTTTCCTTTTTCGAAGAGTTGGAAGATAAGATGCTTGTGCCTATGCAGCTTCAATTCGAGATAACACTTAATGATGATGGGGAGCTGATTCATATGGCAAACGGCGTTGATGCTGGAAGAGTTGTTGTGAACCGATTTTTGCTTTGGGTGCCAAGATTGACTCCCAAAGATTCTCTGTATGACAAATTTGTCAGCTCATTCCTGAAAGAAACGCAATGGAAATATCTGAGAGAAATGTATCATCAATCAGCTCCCGCAACATCATCAGGATTCTTCCAGATCTCAGCGAGCATTGACAATGTGAGGCATATTTTTGTCTGGCTGAAAAGAACCGCTCCTCCCAATGACGACCAGGCAGAAGACAATCCCTATCTGATGGACACTTTCAAGCTGAATGCGGGAAATAATGGTTCATCCTTATCAAACTGTCGATTGGAATATGGAAACGGAGTTTTCTACCCGGAAACAGAGTACGACAGCGAAAGCAAAGTGAGGATTTTCCAGGATGTCATGGCTTATGCAATACGGAAAAATGATTTCAACACAGGGACACAGTTGAATCTGGCCAATTTCAAGGCTTATTATCCGCTAATTTATTTCGATCTGACTTATCAAACGGAAAAACCGACAAGAGATCCCAAGCAGTTGATATTCAGGTATCGATTGAACGCAGATGCAGCGGCAAACTTCAATGTACATGCAATAGTTCTTTATGAACAAGAAGTGAAAATTGATAAGATTGGAAATGAGCTGGTCATCGTGTAGGGACTGAAAACATATTTTGTCATTTAAAATGACAACATATCACCCATATAAAGTAAATCTGTCTGGAGGACAAAAAAGTAAGCTTGGAAGAGCATTCAAAGCAAACTGCGCTATCACCCTGAGATTGGACAACAAACAAACAAGCGGAAATGATGAACTGATGCTCACGGCAAATCAAATAAAACGAATCAGAAAAGCTGCGGCTTTGGGAAAAGGAGTTGAGATAAAGATATCGAAAACGCAAATCCGAAAAGTGATGCGACAGGGTGGAAATCTTTTCTCTGCTATTGTTCCCCTGGCTCGTTCCCTGGCACCCACCCTGGCAAAGACACTTGGGCTGTCAGCATTGGCTGGTTTGGCGAGTGAAGGAGCGAGTCAAGTTGTGAAAAAAATAAGTGGGAGCGGGCAAACTGGCGGATTTCTCATTCCCCAAGATAAAATTCAAAAACTGATTGACAATAAACATCTGTTGACAAATAAACAGAAACAGGACATTTTGACTGCCCTGAAATCAGGGGGGCAACTGACGATGAAACCATCAGCAAAACAAGCTGGTGGAGCATTGGGAACAATTCTGGCTTCCATTGGAATCCCGCTGGCGCTGGACATGGTGAAAAATTTGTTTGGGAAGGGAGCGGCGCAGCCGCGACCTCGACTGAAAGGAGAAGGCGCTCCAAGACTTGGACGTCCAAAAGGAAAAGGAGCGCCGAGATTGGGAGCCCCTTCGCTGCACTCCGCTTTGGAACCACCTCCCCCATTCGTCGGAACCTGGGAACGAAAAACTGTTGGGATGGGAAAAAAACAAAAAAAAAGGAACGGGACTTCTGCTGGGATCGAAAAGTCCATTCAACAACATCCCAATTCTCGGGGCGATTTTGTGAAGCCGAAATTCGTGAACAAACCCCTGAGCAACCTTGATCTCATGAAGTGGATTGATTTTCTGAAAATTCCCAATTTCAAAGGGATTTTCGCCAGGGATGAAGTGAGGCCCCGAGAACACAGCCCCTGCATTATCAATCTTGATTCCCTTGCAAATGCCGGAACTCACTGGGTTTGTTGCGCTCCCTCTGGGAAATTCACGTGGTATTTCGACTCTTTTGGGATGGGATTCCAAACCAGTGATTTGGAACAGCAGTCAGTATCAAAACATAGATAGTGTCCTTTGTGGGTATTATTGCCTGTTTTTCCTCCATCAATGGTCGCAGGGGAAAGATTTCTATGATATTCTCAAACCTCTCAGTCTGACTAATACAGCGCAAAATGAGAAATTCATAAAAGAATATTTCGATTGAAAATGGAATCATATTGCGTGAAGGAAAAAAGATTCACGTCAAATGTACCCGGTTCAGAACGCCGCGTCACAACAAAAAACGACAGGATAATAGAGAAAGCCAAATGCGCTTCCTGCGGGAAAACGAAAGCTCGATTTGTTTCGGGAAACTGAGTCTGCCCTCACAAGGTAGGGGCTTTGGAGAGTTGGCACTGACTGGCGTCGCGCATGCTCTTCCCTGGCTCGGGAAAAAAACAGTTGAAATGGGCCGTTATGGAGCCAGTGAATTATTGCGAAACAAAAACACTCAGAAAAAAGCATTGGATTTTGCCCTGGACAAGATGAAACCATTTCTTGCAAAAACCTCTGCTGATATGATGAATGAGCTGAGCACAGCGATCCGACCAAACAGAAAATATAAGACAGATCGAGCAGATTTGGATGGGGGTGCTTTAGATGTTCATTCCCTGATTGGGAAGCTGCCAAGACCAAAGAAAGGTTTCACCCTCCCAGGGCATAATTATACAGGCCCCTGGAACCCACTCGAAAAACAAGTCAGATTTGATGAAAATGGAAAGATTCTCGAAATTATGCAGCAACCCACAGGTAAAACAGATCAATTGCTATGCAACACGATGTGGATTATTCCGTCTGCGCAAAACAATCAAACCCGCGTAAATGTAAAAACAAAGCCGACAGGAAAATGGTTGCCGCTTTGGATGCCATTCCCTGGAAAGAAAGACAGTGGGGTCATGCTTTGGCGCGAAACACAATTCAAACAAAACAGAAACTTGGCCTCGGCGCTCCAAAAAACGGGAAAAGATTTTGAGTGAAGGCCAGTGGACTCAAAATCTGGCAAACGAATTACACCGGCCAATCAGGCGGCGCTTTCCAAAGAGGCGAGTCATTTCATATGGGATTGACAACATCTGGGCAGCTGATCTAGTCGAGATGGGGAAATTTTCGAGGTGGAATAAAGGGATCAGATATCTCCTGATGGTGATCGATGTTTTCTCAAAATTCGGTTGGATTCGTCCCCTGAAAGACAAGCGAGGTCAAACAGTGGCTGATGCTTTCAAAGATATATTTAAAACGAAGCGAAAACCGAAAATGCTTTGGACTGACAAAGGATCTGAATTTTTCAATGGAACAATGAAAAATCTGCTTGATAAGAATGCGATAAAACTGTATACGACACAAAACGAAGAAAAGGCATCTGTTGTTGAGCGCTGGAACAGGTCTTTCAAGGAGAAACTCTTTAAAATGTTTTCTGCTAACAACAATACAATATACTGGGACAAACTGGGCAAATTAGCGGATGAATATAACCACCGTTTTCATTCGAGCATTCGAATGACTCCCGCAGAGGCGAGCAAACAGGAAAATGGGAGACAGGTTTTCGCTAATTTATACGGAGATTTAATTTATGCTAAACACAACCCGGCAAAATTCAGGGTTGGCGACAGAGTCCGAATTTCAAAGTTTAAACGAAAAATATTTGACAAAGGTTTCACGCCGAACTGGACAGAGGAGATATTTGTGATTGACGAAATATTAAACACAAACCCTGTAACGTATAAATTAGTCGATCCGTTGGGAGAATCAATCACCGGATCATTTTACGAGGCGGAACTTCAAAGAACAACGCAAGATGTGTTTCGAATTGAAAAAGTTATTCGCCGCGATAATAGGCGAAAACTCGCGCTTGTAAAATGGACAGGTTACCCCGATAAATTTAATTCTTGGGTTCCATTGAGCGATGTTCAAAATCTCTGAGACATTATGATCACATGTGATAAAAACGCGTGAACACTGGAACACAGGAAGTTTGAGTTAAAAAAACACAGGAAGTTTGAGTTAAAATAAAGATGATGTAATGAGATGATGCAATTCACACTATATAAACACAAACACTGCGCGAGCAACTTCAGTAGAAAACAAACATGAACAGTGAGCAGATGTTAAAAGACATAAACCAATCTTTTCGCGAACTTGGCACAAAACAACCAGATATTCAACCTTACTTACAAAGGTGCTTGGATGAGATAAAGGAAAAGTTTACTGGTGAGACAGAAGGCAAGCCAACGGAAGACAAAAAACCTACTTTTTAGAGCAGCGTTATTTAAACAGCGTGGCACTTTTTATTAGTGCCACAGCGTGGCACTTTTTGTGAATATTTATTAGTGCCACAGTGTGGCACTTTTTGTGAATATTTATTAGTGCCACAGTGTGGCACTTTTTGTGAATTATTTATTAGTGCCACAGTGTGGCACTTTTTGTGAATTATTTATTAGTGCCACAGCGTGGCACTTTTTGTGAATATTTATTAGTGCCACAGTGTGGCACTTTTTGTGAATTATTTATTAGTGCCACAGTGTGGCACTTTTTGTGTCGTCATTGTAAATAAAAAAATAAAGTTAAATAAAATGAATGACTTGTTGTGGGTGGTAATAAGCGGTTATTTGAATATGAATGTTTTACATTAATATTCACAAAGTCTGTTATTTCAAAACACCGCTTCGCTTCGCTTCACCCGCTTCGCTCGGCTCGCTTCGTTCGCTTTGCTTTCTTTCATTTCCCGGTGGATTTCCCCGAGAAGGCAACTTTGCTTTTGGAGTTCATTTTTGAGAATTTTATGTTCCTCTTGGAGATTCACAAATGACTCAAAGAGGAGTTCGATTTGATCTTCTACACACTCCTCTTGTTCTGCTTCCTCCATCTCCGAATCGGAAACAATAAAATCCTCGTCTGAAGGCGAAGCGGTTTCATCGTCGCTTCTTGTTTCTTCCTCTGAGCAAGTGGAACAATTTTCATGGTCGCTATCTTCACTCGCACTGAGGCTCCCTCCGGTCGCTTCGCTTCGCTCGGCTTCATTGGAAAATACTTTTTCAAGATCCATTTTATTTCCAATTTAATTTTTTGAAGATGGTTTGGATTATTTTTTCTTGTTCCTCCCGCCTTGATGGGAGAATAAGAAGCTTGAAATCATCTTCATTGGGGTTGAAACCGTTCTTCTTCAACAGGGCGAAAAGAACTTGATGGCAATTGAGAAACTTTTTTCTGCTGAGATGAAGGTCATTATATGCCAGTGAAAAATATTTAAAATCGTCGATGAGGAATTTTTCCAGGTGCTCATAGTCATTGCCGTCGTGGCCTGTTATGTGATTAAAAATTGAGTGGTCGTTGCCATTGACTTTTTTCCACTTGAAAGCTTTGACGAAATCCCTGACTTTTTTTCTTGTGATTTCGTCACGGGGAATTTGGGAGAGAATTTGTTCTTGATAAAATTCGAGATCTTTGAGTGGAATTTGATTTTTGCCCTGATTTTTTCGGATGATATCTTTGAAATGTTCCAGCCTGGGATTTTTGTGACACTGCCATGTTGTGCGGGTTTCTTGTATAATTTCAGGAATGAAATCGATTTCTTCTTCATTTTCGGAATCAGACATTTTTTGCCTGGGGAAAAGATTTTGAGATTTGAAAAGAATTTTCCTCTGCGGAAATTCAGCGGAAAATTCTTGAAAATGGCTAATTTCAAGATTTTATCTTGTGTTCATTTGGGCGTAAGTAGAAGTAAAGAGCAAGTTCTGAGACAGTCCAAATTTCTCCTAAATTTCACAGAACTTTCACAGAGCCCACAAATTTGAAAAATTTATCAATTTTCGTCATTTTTCACACAACTCCGGAACTTGTCAAATCTGTTCAAACTCAACAGAATTCTGAGGATTCTGTCGATTTGAACAGGGGACAAATTATTTTTCAATTGCTATAATCCGCACAAATTATTTCTGTGAAAATTAGGAGAAATTTGGACTGTCTCAGAACTTGCTCTTTACTTCTACTCTCTCAATTTCTTGACGCTCCTCTAACTTTTTTATCCGCTCCAACAATCTATCGATCTCTTGCTGACATCCACATTTCTTTTTATCGACTTCTTCTGTGACAGTAGGCGTTTGTAGGTCAGGAGATAAGTGGGCTATTTGTGTTTTCTCGCCCGCCTCGATGGGATTTTCGCTACTAGAGTTGGACCTGTACGACTTCTAGTACGTTCACCGTGTCATTGCCCTGGTGTTCCTTTTCCTCTGAACTTTTTTCTGCCAGGAGGTGAGAGATATCAACTGGCCACACAATTTCACCAGTTTTTAGGTCCCGTCTAGGAAAAATGGCTGGGATGTTGTTGGATCCGTACAAATGTCCGCCGTGAAAATGCGCGCTACACACATGATCGCTCGCCGCCCACTCGTAACATCTCGTCCTTAAACTCAAAGCTGATATCCACTTTCGCTTTATTTTCCCGTCCTTCAGGGAAATGTGAAACTTAAGGGTCTTGTGAACCCAGCTTTTGTGGGGACAACCCCCAACGACGCACTTAAAAGGCATTAATTGTTTTTGTGCGAAAACAAGTTACATTTTCGTGACGCTTCTGGTCACGGCAAAAGTATTTGGTCGATTTACCCAGAGTCTCGCGCGCGGCGCCATCTTTTTGCTTACGGCGGATTCTGCAGTTTACAGTTTTTAAGAGCGGATGTCCGTAAATATCGACCGGAGGCGTGCAATAGTAAAAATATCAAAATTCTCAAAGTAGCCCTAGGTAAACTGTTATCAAAAATATATTTTTTACCTCTGTCCGACAATTGGTTTAGACGTACCGAGGTGATCTTGGTTTCACACCTCCCGGGCCGGGTTTTACGGGTATGACACCGTGCATTAATGAGACCTCATTTTAAAACCTAAAACAATTTTATTGCGATCCACAAATAACTAATCATACAAAGTAGATAATTATACACATTTTAAGCCGTTATTTTCTCAGTTTGAAGTAAAATGGAATATTTAGGAGATTTTTCAATATTTACATTATTTTCAGCGATTTCATCCAATGCAATATTGACAAAGTTCAGCGCCGAAAATCATCGACTGGTACATGGCCTACAGTACAGAGTCTTACACCACGTAAAAAAGCATTATTTCATCTTTCATAATCTGTTTTCAAAACCATGGGCAACTCAAAGGAAAATTTTTGAGGCCGCAAAATGGAAGTAGTACTTTCGTGAAATTCGAGCTCTATTGACACGGCAGTCCGATGCTAAAAGCTCAGGTAAACACAACACAACAACATTTTTTGAACGAAAACGGTTTAATAATACTTTCTGGCAGACAACAGCACATGTTTAAAATACTATTTTAAGAATTTGCTACCGTTTTTGAGCAGCACTATAGAAGATTTTGGTTGTTTTGTTCAAAATTTTCAACTCTCGAGTGTACACGAGCACGTGAAGTTTCAATGGTCAAGCACTGTCAAAACAATCAGAAAGTTTTATGCTCCAAAATTACTTTTTAACACACAGAAGAATAGCTGTCAGTGTTTGTTATTCGTACCTTAGAATAGGTTTTGTAGGTATTGTAGAAATCCTCCGGAAAAGTGGCGAAGAACAGCTAACATCTTCCGCGGCTTCTACGCCTGTCAACTGCCAGCGATTGCGTTACAGTACATTACACCTGCAGACCACTGATACGTTTTTCGCTTACGGGCGCGCTTTTATATTCCGAATGGAGATCAGAGCAACGTTACTGAATCACCACAATAGCATTGATCATAACCGTCAACACATTGAAACTCTGAAACAAATTAAAGAATCGCATTATCAAAAAAAGGAATATAACTAATTCCATGTCACGATAAAATGGTTTTAGACCACAAGGTGGTCAAACGTAAAACGTCAACGCTACTTATTGTTTGCATTGTCTTGCCGAGGTTCAAAGAAAACAATGGAGAAACGCTGAGACAAACGTAAATACAAGGCGATAAATCAAGTGGTGAAAAACCAACTAACTTTTGCACAGATAAATTCTCTATTAAGCCCCCCTCTCAAATATGCCTCTTCTCTAATAAGCCGCCCCAATAAATTCATTAAGCGCCCCCCCCCCTTCTTTTTTTAAGCCTCCCCCTCCCCCTCCTTTCTCCTTCACAACAAAAACAATAAACCTCAGACTGTATTATGAGTTCTCGCGAGCTTTGGGGGGAATATTACCGGTACTTGGCAATTACGGTATGAATGAATATAATTACACTTCATCAATCAAAATATGGTTTATGGCCTTTTTTAAAATTATTCACGTGTAGGAAGCTCCGTTACATAGTGTTTCGCTAATTTATAACATGCCACCCCTCTCTATCAAGCCCCTTCCCCACCCTCACCCCCACTCAAACGTGCTTGAAATAAATAAGTCTCCCCCCCGGAGTCTCAATAGAGGATTTACTGTACAAGACGTAAATAGCTAAGATTTTAGAAATGGTCACAGCCCTCGTTGACTGTTGTGAAGGTCTAGGGTCTGTTAGACCTTCGTGTAAGAGCATGCTCCAACAAGATCTGCGAGATAACTTATGCAAGTGGCTTTCCTCTTCGATGGCTTTGCCTCCACGTCCATGTTGTAGTGGTTGCGGATTAGCCGCAGCTGTGCAACGCTGAGCTTGGTCAGCCTGTTCGTGGTGTACAAGGTACATATGTTTAGATTGTCGTACACAATGGGATGCACTGGATGGCACTGGTCCAAGATAACTGCACGGGCCAACGAATAGGCTTCTTCTTCTTGAGCCGCCTGGATATCGTTATCATCTGTAGATGGGTCTTGCACCGACGGAGCAGCCGTTGCATGCCTCAGCTTTGCAGCAGTACGCGAGAAGTAACTCTGAATCTGCTGAGCATTTAGGAACTCGGCCATTTTGAAATGTCGCTGGCCGTTGTCAGTTTTTGCGTAGCGCATATCTCGTGACACCGTCTCAGGGTCGGCTTTGTGTCCACTCTCCTGTCCGATCTGAAACTTGTCGTCTAAGTATTCACGCTGGTTCTTGTTGAAACGCGCTGCCTTTTTCGTTCCCTTAAGAGCCCAGCCTTGTATCAAGGGCACCTGTTGCCTAACTTCAGATGTGGTCGGGGCAGTTAGTGTGGGATTTGTTGAAGTACCCTCTTGTACTTCTGCAAGTACGAGAGTTTCGCACGATCTAACAGGGTGTGTTTTTCTGCCATAATCTTGCACTTCCCATAATCTTGCACTTTCCACTTGCGCTCCAGATTGTCGAACCTCTGGTACTCAAGCATGTTAAGGCATGGGCTGTCCTTTGTTCTTAGACCCCCCGCGAAGAAAACTATTTTTTCTAGTAGAAGTAATGTTCCTTTGGTCTTAACGACCATTAAAAGTGCAACGCAGAAATATTTCAAGTCTTTAAACCTTTTGAGTGTTAACAACTGTCATCACGTGACTGATGACGTCATAATTAAGGAAAAAAGAGCAATCTGAAACAGGCCGAGGATGGTTCATTGTGGCGGCCAAAAAACCATGCGGTATTTATTGACTTGGTGCATAGATACAATCCGTGTCCTGAATGGAGAAATATCTTCTTTCATTAAGAAGTTATTTAAATAATAAAATGGTCACGTGACCTATTTTTGAAAATTACTCTTTAACGGCAAATCGCAGTCACCCATTCAGGACAGATTCTTAAAGGGGGAAACCACAGAATTACTTTGGTATTTCAATATATACCTATTATATGTCATTTCGGCGGCCCATTTTCACTTTTCTCTTCGGGTCACGTGATGTAAACATTCCACACATAAAGTAAACACTAATTTAAGGACATGAAGTTTTACGTTATTACCAAGTTTGAGGATGTTTATGTATATATTTTTAAAGTAATGACTCTTGACGGATTTTATGCAAATTAGGCTCTGGGTCATACCTTAACATGCTTGAGTAAGTGCACATGCACCCATCCACGGGACACGATATCAACGCACTGGTATCTTCGTCGCCCTCTGCTTCTTCTTCGTGTTCAGGGTTCGTGGGCGACGCACGCTTTCCTTTTGCGAATGTTGCGAAGTCGTCCTTGGATAGCTCAGCCTTGCAAAGATGAGGTAATCTGTTTGAAACTGAGTAGTCTATAAAAGAGAGGATTTATATAACGAATCGTAGTTAGAGATGATCACACTAATGTATAAATAAAAAATAAATAGATGCGCTTATAGATGACAAACATACTCACTGACAAAAGATTGAAAGTTGGATCCATCTCCTGAACGCAGTGAAAAGCAGGTAGCGGCTACTGTTGACCCCCCCCCCCCCCCCCCCCCTTCTCTACCGCCGAAACTATTAGTCAGTTGATATATATCTTATTATTTATTAGAGGGAGTCTTGTATGAACCTTATGTCCCTTTCGTGTTTCCCTGTTTTTAACATAACTTTGTTGTGATTATATATATTGTCATAGGTAACATTTTCCAAATTGCAGGTCGTTTCCCAATGAAACTGTTAAAAGCCAGAAATCGTAAAATTATTTGCCCACCAATGGATAATCTTTTACCTGGCTATCAAATTTTGTTAACCATGGTAGTGATAATATTAGAAAAAAGCAACAATGATCGATACCTTGTAATTGCGACCACGATACCGTCTTTCCCTGTCCAATGTCGTAGGACTTCCAGACCGTTATGGAGTTCTCCTTGTAGAGGAAGTTGTTTAGACTGTTTATGCCCTCCCAACGACCTGTCACCTCGTGTTGCAGCATGTCAGTGGCATCGGTCACTAAGGCGACACGAACACCATTCATCTCACCATGTGATAACATGGCCTCTTTGAAATCATACGCTGTGAGCACATCGTGACCCTCGTTGATGTAACGTCGCACGTGAGCCTTGATGGAAGCAGCTTTTCTGTCGCAAGGGCCTTTACCTCCTTGCGGATCACTGAAGTCGACCCATTTGACATCAATTCCGGTTGCCTCCCCCATCAGACGACATGCTGACAGCATAGCCACACCATGGTAGCATCCAGCATTGTCCTGCCTGAGAGCTGCACGTGCTATCTCGGGATGCTCAGCTTTCAGAGTCTTCAAGGTGTGATAAATCACTTGAACAACGGCACTGGCATCTTGGCTACACGCTTCTATTATGTGGACAAAGGTCTGGTGTTCAAGTTTTCCGGCAATGCTACGAATTACTACACTGATATGCCACGAAATGCCTCTCTTGCCGAACCAGTCAGCTTGGGTCTCCCTGTATTTCTGCGGCAACCATTTCATAGCCCAGTCCTGGGTTATTAACACTGACGTCTCATCCAGACTCTCAAGGAGAGTTCTCTGCGCCTAATCCTGCTGTAAGGATCTAAGTTGGTGAGCTTTCCAGGAGAGTATTGCCTGTACAGCCTGGTTAAACGTATACAGAAGGTCATCTCGCTCATCATCTGATAGTTGCGGTGCGTCAGCTAAAGCACCTCCAAGCTCCTTCACGGCAGCCTTGAGAAGCTCACACTGAGGGCAGCTGTCGTCATGACTGTGGTCGCAGTTGATACGGAGAAGTTCGTCTTTGGGGTCGCTAAGGGCGTACGCACTGCAGTGGTCTGGTATGGTCGCATTAGTCGAAATATGCACATGCAACAAGAGAATATTTCATATATATTAGTAACTATCAGAGCAGGGCATATAATGACTATGCGGTGCGAGGCGTTCATACCAAAAGTCCCCCCGCCCTCCTCCCCACCAAAACAAAATAGAAACACACGGAAGCTCTCCTCTGCTAATGATGCAGATGATCTCTAAAACAACAATATCTCCGTCTTAAATACCTTATAGTCGGCTTTGATGTACTGCTTGGCTTCCTTCAGCGCTTTCTGCCAGTAGCTCACCCACATTCTGTCGTCATAACGCAGCTTTGGTACCATAGCAATCAGGTCGTCGAAAGCCTTCCCGCCGTCTGCTGCAATGTAATCAAGGCCTTGGAGAGACTTGCGGACCGTAGCAGTACAGGACGACAAGATTCGTAGCATGGTAGATCTACTGAACGGCGTGAAGTCGTTCTCCTCGCAATATTGAGTGTACTGTGCTACAATTCGCTCTGGTATCATTGTTCTTATGAGATTAGGCGTTTCGAGAACACTTCCATCTGACAGAGGCAGTAGTCTTTGGCCAAACGGCAGATCGAGTATTACATGTGGACTTGTGATAAAGTCTAGGAAGTGATCCAGTTGGGCATAGTTCACACGCATCCGAGGGCTCTTGGACAGTAGCACAGCTGAACCACGACCGTATTTTACTGTGTGCTGCCGTGCGCTCTTTACTCGATATTCCGTTATACCTGGTAAATATCTCTGGAGTAGACTGTACGGTACAAGGTCTGCCATGATGGAGAGGACTTGTCGTCGAATGTCCCAGCTCGCAGCGTTTTGTTATGTCTCTACTAGGGATTTAAGATATTTGTCGTCAGCTGGGTTGGGCTCAGACAATACGCCTAAGGCACTCTCAACTTCACCAGACCTTTTCAACGCTTCCCACAGACCACCAGCATCAACTGGAATAATCATGTTGAGCGCTACAACCACGGCGTCTCTTGCTTTGGTGACGTATACATGTTTTGTACGGGAATCTAACTGTTGACTCCAAGGTTTTCTTGCCTGTGTTACGATGGTCTTGCCACTGGCAACCAAGAAGTCGTTAAGCTTTGTACGGCGTAGACTGAGGTTGGCGCTGACTCTGCTATCACCTGACAACTCGCTACTACTTGGCTCAGTTTGTTCGGGGACGTACAGACTCGTTTCGTCTGACGCGATAGTGACATTTCCCATGGCTTCACACAGCGCATCACTTCTGCTTAGACTATCATTATCCTAAAATTAACAGTAGAAAGACAAATAATTCATATGAGAATATCGAATGTTATGGATATTTCCAGTACCTCGTAACAAAGCGCAAAACGCATTTTTCTGATGTAGAAAACTATATAATATAAGAATTTTGTTAAGAATTGCAAAGGAAAAATTATATATGTAGGGATCTAATTTTTGTTCTTGTACTTACAGTTTCACTTTCAGTGGACTCATTTGGTGGTGACGACGACGTTGTTTCTCGGATTCATCTGGTGACTGTTCAGAAACAACTTGCATTTGTTGAACTGGAGGCGTTGGATCTGGTGTACTCAACAAAACACGACACAGCCTACATATGGCTGCAACCAATAAAAAACAAAATGATATTCATTAAAACGCTGAAAATTAATGAACCTATATATAATAATGAACATCGGTATTTCTAACTGCCCTTTTTTTGATTTAATTCCAGAAAGAAGACACTATAATCATGCATTTCTCAGTTAGTGGGAGATGATTAGATTGTTTTGTTTAAATATCCCGTGTACTTACGAGAACCGATAGGCACTACTGTCGAGGTCATTTTGTAGATTAGTCTTGATTGCATAAACGTAATACTCCGATCTCCCTTCATTTGCTTCGCCGAATAAGGTGCCCAACTTAACGGAACAGCACAGAATCGTTTTTGGCAGCGCCATCTAATGCCAAATGCATCCCGATGCCTTGGGCAAATAGATATGCCAAGATGGCTTTCATTAATTTTGAATACACCTGAAAACAAGAAACAATAAAGTTATGAAACAAAATTGCGGGTGTCGAATCAGGGCTAGCTAAATAACCTCTGTTATTCTAATAACGTTTGGTCAATGTTGAATTTGTAACGTATAAACGCGCATACACAATATAGCAGGTTAAGAATAGGATGCATGATGGAAGGAGTGGGTTGAAGTCTTACTCGCACGCGTGTTCCTCACGCGCGTGTCCTCGAAATGCGCCTTATCGACACTTATCCTGAACTGGCGCTTGATGTTGGCTGTAAAAATCACGTGCGAAATACTCACACCTTTTTTACACAGATGGGGGCTTGTCTCTACCAAAATATGATCTAGCGATTAAAAAAACGTTATTATATGTACTTGCGGATAAAGCAGGATAAACGGCAAACTGTCGCGTGCTCCACTTCCAAAATATGTCCAGTTAACATTTTTTAATGACGACTAGCCCAGTTCACACGTAGTTACAGGTGTACAGAAAAATGTTATTTTAATCCGCTTACCTGCTCTGGCTAAGAGAAATTCTGCCTCAGTTTTAATGGTTGAGTCAGCAAAGCCAGCACCATAAGACTTCAGGTGATTCCTGATGTCTTTGTCACAGTTTCCAATTGTAATACATTGGGAATTCGCTGGATTCCCAACACTGGATTCACAATGCCCTTCAACTAGTCCGGCGTAGTTACACGAAGCCATTTACAAGACAGCTGCCTTAAAAGGTGCAGTTTTTTTTAATCACGACCGAGAACTAGTACGCTGTAAAGGAAAAGATTGAACTGAAATAGAAGCACGTGGCTCAAATTTAATATTGCAAACCAATGTCCAAATACGGTAAAACCGTTGACAAGCGGTCGCTCTGCGACATGTAACGCAATCTCAAAAGATGTGTTCTTCCCTAATGCACTCCTAGATTTCTTCTGCATCTAGAAAGCACACTCCAAGGTACGAATGACTTACACCCAAAGATATTGTTCTGTGTGTTACAAAGTTATTTTTAAACGCAAAACATTCATATTTGTTTTTGATTTCACGTTTATAAGAGTGCTTGACCTTTGACAAACCTCACGCGCTCATGTAAACTCGCGAGTTGAAAATTTTGAACAAAACAGTTAAAATGTTCTATTTCTGCTCAAAAATGGTATCAAATTCTTGAAAATAGTCTTTTAAAGATGTGCTGTTGTCTGGCAGCAAGTATTATTAAACGGTTTTGTTAAAAAATGTTGTTGTGTTGTGTTTATCCGAGCTTTCAGCATCGGACTGCCGTGAAAATAAAGCTCGAATTTCACGAAAGTACTACTTCCATTTTGCGGCCTCAAAAATTTTCTTTTGAGTTGCCCATGGTTTTGAAAACAGATTTTGAAAGATGAAATAATGCTTTTTTACGTGGTGTAAGACTCTGTACTGTAGGCCATGTACCAGTCGATGATTTTCGGCGCTGAACTTTGTCAATATTGCATTGGATGAAATCGCTGAAAATAATGTAAATATTGAAAAATCTCCCAAATATTTCAGTTTAGTTCAAACTAAGAAAATAACGGCTTAAAATGTGTATAATTATCTACCTTATATGATTAGGTATTTGTTAATCGCAATAAAATTGTTTTAGTTTTTAAAACGAGGTCTCCGCAATGCACGGTGTCATACCCGTAAAACCCGGCCCGGGAGGTGCGAAACCAAGATCACCTCGGTACGTCTAAACCAATTATCGGACAGAGGTAAAAAATATATTTTTGATAACAGTTTACCTAGGGCTACTTTGTGAATTTTTTTGAGAATTTTGATATTTTTACTATTGCACGCCTCCGGTCGATATTTACGGACATCCGCTCTTAAACGCTTAGAACTTTTTTGGTAAACTTTCAAAACTTTTGGTAAATTGACAGTGTATTGGTTCTATATTAAACTTTAAACAGTGAAAATGAAAACTTTAACTTTTAAGTACTTTGCTTAACTATTGCAAATTTCTCTCATTTGACCGCGGTTACCGTATTTTCTCGATTAAACGCTCCCGGCGTTTATTTAAAACTTGGCCTCAGGGACCCGGCGTTTATTTGAAGCCGGCGTTTAATCGGGGTGCGGCGTTTATTAATGAAGTAAAATTTTCATCATTTTTTAGGTTGATTTATTATTTCACATTCTTTGAGACCCGTGCGCAGTTTGTCAAGGCGGGACGATTTCTCCCTTGGACCCGACCTGACATAATGTCCCTGTATCTCATACATACGGTATTACATACGGCACGTGTGTATATTGTAATCAGTATTTATGCAAACAGAACAAAACGTTTAAAGTTTAAAAACAGCAATGTCGCCAACGTCCTTTATGTTTGTATCAAAAAACGTTCGCAATAATGTTTGTGTTCTAATCGGCTAATCTTCGTGGACAACAATCTCATTACGTTCTTCTTCGAAAATGACCGGCTCTAGATCCGCGAATGGGTCGTTTTCATCTACTGGAGCACCTTGTTCCAGCGCAGCGTAAAATGCCGCGGCCCTTTCAGTAAACTCCTCCTTCCCATTGCTTAGTGGGCCTTCTTTCTTAAAACAGTGGATTTTCTCATCTTCCGATCCGTTAATGGGTAGCGAGATCGCACACACTTCAAAACTCTTCTTGATAATGTCACTTGCGAGGCTTTCCCAGGCCGCTAATATTCTCTCAACACAGCTGCGCCTTGAAGGTGCCTTAATGCGACCCACTGGAGTAATTTCGTGCTCGGTTTCTGCCATCCAGTCATCGTAAGCTATTTGGCACAGATTCTTAAATGGCTTGTCCCAGGACACGTCGGGAGCCTGGATGTATTTCGTGCAGCCACCAGGAATCAACGCTGCATCGACGCTAGCCTGTCGTAGGGCTTCTTTGACTCCATTCGTCATGTGGCATTTGTATGTGTCCCAGACAAGAAGCCTCGGAGCAAACGAGAGGCGGCCGACAACATACTGAATCCATTCTTCCGTCAGGCTTTCATTCATCCAGCCATTGGCTGACGTGCGAATAACACATTTTCTGGATAATTGCCTGTCTTCATTCATTCTCTTTACATCTCTTTTTCCACCTTTGAAAACAATGAAGGGCTTAAGTTTATGCCCATTTGCCTTGGCTGCTAGGCAAACAGTTACTCTGTCTTTTTCATGTCCAGTTGACCTTATGGTGACACTCGATGCTCCAGCCTCATTCACAGTAGTAGCACTTGGCATATCTAGCCAGACCGGTGTTTCATCCATGGCGATTACATTTGCCATTGCATACTGCTTTGTGTGAAATTTGCGCCTCAAGTTAAGAATGAAACTTATCACGCGATCAATAAGGTTGCCGGGATCATGCTGTGCAAGAGAGGTACGTTTACGCAAAGTTAATCCATTCCTGTTCATAACGCGAACTACCCAGCCATTACTTGCTTTAAAGTCTTGTTGGGATATTACCTCGTTGTCGTCAGAACCAGCGGTGACATCGGTTCCGTTCGATAATTTGAGTTCACGCCAAATGATCTCTCCTTTCTTGCTTATGGCCCGCCTGGAAACGCGCTGACCACGTGCTCTCATATTGTGGATCCACTCGAGCACTCTATCCTCAAGCTCAGTGGAAAGAGGCTTTCTACCACCGCCGTGTAGTCTTGTCCTTGGGTTCGCTGAAGTCTCAAGCTCCGCTTTCTTTTGGCACCATTCTCGAATTCTCTTTGCGTCCACACGAAATTTTCGTGCTGCGGCTTCCTTGCCGTTACTTTCTGCATAAGCAATCGCTTCGAGTTTTGTGCTTATACTGTAGTTGTGTCGTTTCTTTCCCTTTCCACTTGCTTCACCGCTCTGCACACGCGAATGATCATTTTCTTGACTAGATCCACTGGAAGATTCAGTGGAATTGTTGATACCTTCGTTGTTCATGATCTCAAGAATGATTGAACGAAATCGAATTGCTGGTACACTGTAATTCTATGCCAGTGCTACGCATGTTAAATGACAGGTCAAGTTCTAAAATGGTAATTTCCTGCAGGGTATAGCGCTTTTGAAGTCACGTAGTAACCCAAGGATCTCAGGTATTTGGCTTTATCCTTCATATTGTAACGCTATTATACGTATGGCAAATCAAGAAACCGAGGAAACATTTGAATTTGATTGCTGTGTGCGAGGGTACCAGGTTACCGAAAAACACTGGAACGATATTGCGATAGGAGAAGGTCTTATTGTATGCCATGAAGAAAACAACAAGTACGACCCTTGTGCGATGGCTGTGTACCGTGAGCATGGACCTGATAACGACAATATAAATGTCGGACACATCCCTATCGAGCTCTCATCCACTCTTTGCTTCTTCGTAAAACATGGAGGGAAAGTTTCGGCTAAAGTGAGACAGGAAACCTACAGAGCTAGCAACTTGGAACAAGGCGGCCTTGAAGTCCCTATTACTGTTCACTGCGCGATTTCCACCCAGAAAGCACAATTTTTGACAAGGCTAAAACAACTAATAAACAAAAGCTGGAGGGATCCTCGCGATTTTAACGACAGCGAGCACTACAACAAAAGAAAGAGAGTGCGTCAGTCATAACAACAGGAACGTGAACATTGCTATATATTTTCAATTCTGTTTTGTTGTACAGCATAACGTAGCATACATCGCAGTTAATGTTACGCCAGACTTGTTCGTTAAGCATTTATTAAAATAACAAAAGCAGTATACCGTATAGTACGTGTCATAGCAGTGCTTTTCTAGTGAATATCTGTACTTGTTGGCTCGACGCAAATAAACGCCGGGACCTCGATTAAACGCCGGGGCCTCGAACAAACGCCCCCGGCGTTTATTTAAAAATTAGCAGTTTTGACCCGGCGTTTAAACGAGGCCGGCGTTTAATCGGAGTCCGGCGTTTAATCGAGAAAATACGGTAATACTCATAGGCTACATGCATGATTAAAATAATAAATAAAAATTTGCTTGTCAATCGGACATGACAAAATCATCAATTTGTATCAGTACGACATAACAAAACTTTCAAAATTATTGTTGTTCTGGTTAAGCAGTCACTTTTATTTCTGCGGTTAAATTTAATAAAAAGATACAGTCCTCGGTTGCATTTAACTTCAATCTCAGTTAGTTCTTGCAAGTGCAACACCGGGGATGCTGACATACAAAAGAACCACGTTGATCAATGTGGAACTTGTTATAATTTTGCAACAGGATATCTCTGAGGCTACTTTCACGCCTAAAGGCAACAAGGGGTGGTTTTGAGAATAACTTTCTTGTTCTAGGGTCGTTTGAAAAAAATGTGGAAATTGTCCAGAAAAATGTTCTTAACACGGGTAAACATACCGTGCATTGCGTTACGAGTTGGCAACCTTATCGAAAGTGTTAATTGATACAATAAAGCTTCCAGGAACTCGAGTGTCTCCTCAACAAATCGACTAAGGTCACTAAGCACGTGTCTAAATTCAAAATGTCTATTTGACGACATTTCGACACCCCTTTGCCAAAGCACTGGCAAATGCCTGGCAAGTATTAGTTGAGATCAGATTGATTTTTGGCCAGTTGCCACCTTTGTGAATATATGGAGTGACTGACATAAACCGAACTCCGCTTTTGCTCTTTTTCTTTTCGCTGAGTCTCATGTGTGATACGCCATGCTGACGAGTCCCAAACATAGGCACGTATTGCGTGCATGGGCTATTTTGAAAATAATTACCTAAATGATATGAAATAGTGAAAGCAACAAAACCGCGGAAGTTAAGGTGGCTCGACTGGGTTTTTGAGCGACGATACCGTTTAGCTTTGAGAAACTTGTGTACCACCACAAACGAGCCAACGGAAAATCGATTGCCACAGCTGTAGTAGAGAAAGATTAAAGTTTAAGATGAGATTAGTTTTATGGAATTCGGAGCTGCCAAAGCAACCTTATGACGTCACTTCCTGTTTTACATAATACCGAATTACTTGTCATCAAGAGATAATTTTTGGAAAACGCTCTCTGGATCTTCGACCTGACGTACTTGTCCTTAGGTCTACAAAATTTTACAAATTTCTGTGGAAGCGTTTTCGAGAAAATTTCGAGTGAAGTTTTAAGGTGTTAAAATACAACAAAAACAAAACAATTTTGAAATGTTATTAAAACTTATGTCTACAAGGCTTGATGAAATAATGTTTTGGTCTGACATGAATTTTATACCATACAAATACCTTAGGTGAAAATATCAAGGAAATCGCTCTGTTTGGATTTCAGAAATATTACCTTGAATATGAACTGGCCTGGAGTATTATTTCGCTTTTACATCAAAAATTGACCCTACACTTATTAAAATTGTCATGAATTAAAAAGCGAATGACGAATTTTTTTAAAACTTAGTCCTCATAAAGAGTAATTAATATTCAATACAACTGCCAAGTTTCAAATTCATTGAAACGTTCTAAGGCTGTCAATTTACAGCCTCAACGTAGGAAAATATTGAGCTGATTTTCATGAAAGTGATTTGTTGATCTCATTATGCGTCTCCATTGTCTCGAATCGCCATGCAATTGTAAATTTCAGTACATAATGAATTCATAAACACTTCATTCTTTGTTTTAAGTGTTGCATGAATTCATGATGTACTGAAAGCTACAATTCCACGGTGATTTGATACAATGGAGATGCATAATGAAACAACAAGCTACAAGCGCGAAAATCAGCTCAATATTTGCCTGAGTTGGCGCTAAAAATTGACAGCCTTAGAATGTTTCAATGAATTTGAAACTTAGAGATTGTATTAAACATTAATTAATCTTCATGAGGACTAAGTTTTAAAAAAATTCATCATTCTCTTTTTAATTCATGACAATTTTAATAAGTGCAGGGTCAACTTTTGATGTAAAAGCGAAATAACACTCCAGGCCAGTTCATATTCAAGGTAATATTTCTGAAATCCAAACGCAGTGATTTCCTTGAGATTTTTACCTAAGATATTTGGATGGTATAAAATTCATGTAAGACCAAAACATTATTTCATCAAGCCCTGTAGACATAAGTTTTAATAACATTTCAAAATTGTTTTGTTTTTGTTGTATTTTAACACCTTAAAACTTCACTCGAAATTTTTTCGAAAACGCTTCCATAGAAATTTGTAAAATTTTGTAGACCTCAGGTCGAAGATCCAGCGAGCGTTTTCCAAAATTATCTCTTGATGACAAGTAATTCGGTATTATGTAAAACAGGAAGTGACGTCACAACGTTACTTTGGCCACTGCGATTTCCATAAAACTAACCTCATCTGAAACTTTAATTTTTCTCTACTACAGCTGTGGCAATCGATTTTCCGTTGGATCATTTGTGGTGGTACACAAGTTTCTCAAAGCTAAACGGTATCGTCGCTCAAAAACCCAGTCGAGCCACCTTAATTCGAACAAAAAAAACGCTTGCAGATGTACGTTTTTTTTTTTCGAATCTTTCCGTCCACCCCCCCACCAAAAAAAAAAGTACTGACATCACGAGCTGGGAGCAAAACTCTATTTAGGTGGAAAAATGCAAAGTTTGCTTTAGTATTCTAGCCTAGAGGGTTAGCTTTGAAAATACGGTGGGAGCAAAATCACAAGTTTTGGCCAGCTTTCTTTACGGGATTTTTGGAGTTAAGGACAAAACTACGGCTCCAGTGAAATGAGCAACCTGTTTCAGTGCGGCACTGTTCAACCAGAAAAGTCTTGCACAGAAATTTAATGCATCCAAAATGAAGGCTTATTAGCGGGGGCATTGCATGGGTTTTCGGGTTTTGTCATTTTGAGATCGGTTTTTCGTTTCATGCACAGAAAATTTCCGGTTTTTCGGTTTTCATAACCGTTGCGGTTTTCTCAATTTTTTTTTCTGTTTTGGAAATCCGGTTTTCGGTTTTTATGAAAAGGGGACTTTTGGTTTTGAGTAATTTTTATCCCCAGTGCGGCTTTTTGGTTTTCACAGAAATTATGAGCGTTTTCCCGGTTTCAAAGGGGGCGTACGTCATATGCGCGCGTCTAGTCAGCGTAGTCCCCGCATCTAAGAACATGGCACTCCATGGAAATTTCTAATGCAGCTTACGTGCTCCCTCCCTGCCTCCTGGGTAACTGGCACGCATATTATGTTCGCTCCACTTACAAAGGTTCGAATTCTTAGAATAAATTTCACACGTGTGCTTATTTCGTATTCATAAACAAAACTCAGAAAACTGCTTGTCAGCATCGCCTGTGCTCAGATACGGAGTAGCTTATAATCACAACATCTCCATTTGAAAGCTCTTCTAAGCAGAAAAAAAGTATTGGAGTACCTTGAAATTCATGTGACACCAAAGTGCTGGATAATTTTCGAAAAATGATAGAAAACACGGCATTGGAGATTTGAGCAGGTTTTGGATCATTTTATAATATTAGCGCTCGAGGTCTTAATTCTCATAAATGTTAAAAAAGGAAACATTGAGAAGCAAGAAATCGGGCCATGACTTTATCACGTGAAATAACACGTGATACGCAAGTGTTTTAGAAATAACGATAGAGAATAAAGGGATGTTACATGGAGCGATTTTTGTTGCAACAATTTTTGGTGGTAGCCGCAACAAAACATTGCGTTATAAATCATCGTCTGTGCGCTGTTACACGGTGTCAACTTTAAACGGAACAACGTTGCGTTAAGAGTCGTCCCGTGTAACATCACCTTAAAACCAAGAATTTATCGCTGGAGTCTTATTCTCGTGAAAGCAAAGTAAGCAAAAAAGGAAACACTGACAACAGGTGAAATATGACGTGAACACAAGTGTTCTAGAAATAAAACTGGGGCCGGATTCACGAAACCCTCCTAAGTTAAGACATATCATATCCTAAGTATTGTTTCTTAACAATAGTCTATTGTCATTCCAACAATAGGCTATTGTTAAGAAACAATACTTAGGATATGTCTTAACTTAAGAGGGCTTCGTAAATCCGGCCCCTGGAGAATGAAACTAAAGATTATCTTTAGTAGAGAGTTAAATCTCGTGAAAAACATAGGCAAAGAAGGAAACGCTGAGAGCCTAGAAGGGAGCAATAATTTTACTTGATACACAAATGTTCTAGAAATAACGCTAGAGATTGAAACCAAAATATTATGTTTAGTTGAGATTTTATTCTCATGAAAGTGAAATAAACAAATAATTAAACACTTGAGCCAAAAAGTGCGTCATGACTTAAATATTACAGTGTTCTATTTATAAAAAGTGCGCTTGTGCTTAATAAAAGGACTCGGCACATACATTATGCAATAGTGTGCAATTCTTCTGTTAACTGGTTTGAATACAAGGCGATCTGCAAATCATTTTAACTGAAAGACTTTTGTTTGACCCCGCTTTTTTTACGTGAAGAAACTACCCAAGAGTCACTGATCAAAGGTGCGTACTTTTACAGTAATCCAGCGACATACCTGTAATCGTTGTAACACGTTAATACATAATTTTAATTGCTATCACCTACACAGGACTTTTTAGCGACTATAGTGATTTCAGAAAACTCATGAAACAAATTGAAACGGTCATTGTTAAATAGTCAACAGTAAACGAAAGAAAGCAATGGGTTTAGTGTCCTTTTGTGTGTATTTGTCAAATTTATTTTTCAAGGGTTATATGAAACCACTCGCCTCAACGAAAGTCTGTTGTCTACCCCTTATGCACTTTCATTTCTCGTGAAGTTATAGCCCATGTAAATTCAGTTTATATTTAAATCTTATTTAACTTATTACCAATAATTTGTTCTAGTTCCAACGCCAGCACTCACGTCCACATTGAAACTCCTCCTAAATAGTCGGCGTTTTTTAGATTGTTGAAGGCGGCATACTCTGTGCATGTCTTCGTAACCAGCGAAAATGGCCACCCTTGTTGCAGATTTGAACATAACTGCAAAACAAAAATGTAACGCCGTGAAATTAAACTTATTTCCACTCTCCTAGAATTCATGCCGAGGAGTTCAATCAAAGCTGAAAGCGAAAAAAACGTCTCTCAACCAGCTCATGAAAGACTGGATTTTGATGACGTCACTTTAAGAGGTAGGGAGAACATTTAACATCAGACATAGTGATTTGAAATGTCAGTCACATTTCACTTATATTATGTACTTACCGCGTGCAACACTAAATAGTAATAATTAATTTTCCTACACAGTCCTTAAACACCCGTAACAGCAGACATATACAGAATCGGTATCAATGTTTTGCCTATCAAATTAACATATGTGCATATAAGCTAAAAATCCGAAAACTAAGAACGATATATTACGGCGATACTACAAATTTGCATATTGATTTATCGAATCTACTCTGAAAATCATAAATTGTTGAATGATAAGGTGTTACTCCAAAACGTGAAGTATTGTTTGCTTTTTCGCCCAAAAGATCGACAAAAAAGATTGTTATCATGTCCTATTTGACTTGTTAAGCTATGTCTAGACTTGTTTTAAGCGGTTGGTTTGGATTTTTGTGGACATCATGTTTGTTTTATGGACGAACTTCCGGTTTATTGGTTTTCACTTCCGGTTAGTCAGTGGCGAACTTTTCATCGGACTACGAGTACGAAAGGGTTATATCGACATATTTTCTTTTGTTAGAACAATAGAATATTAGAACAAGAAAAGAACGACAATACAATAGAATAGAATGCCATAGAATATTTTAGAATAGATTATTTTACCTAATACAAAGAGGGTGTACAATGTACAATGGAGCTTATTAATATATCGAGTATCACATGGAAATCGCCCGTACGAAATTGAGTATGAGTACAACTTTTCAAACCTAGTTGCATGCTCCAGATAATCCTATACCTAGAGTCTCCTTATCTTCTGGTGAGTGATAGGAAGGACTGACAGCTCTGGGGACATGACTGGCTTTGAATTCACAAGTCGTACTCGTACTCAATCTCGTACTTGTATTCAAGTGGAAAGTTCACTAGTAGTACTCTGTCTAAGGGGTGCAATATGACCATGCGCAGTACGACCGAGACCACACAGAATCTACTTATATTATAACCTAGGGTGGGGGGACCAAACTTGAGTAATGCAGGTGTGCGAAAAATTCTTAGTCAGGCTCTCCAAAAACTACAGTGCTCTTAACACTATCCAGACCGGGGACGCGGGGGGGGGGCGGGGGGGTGGGGCTTTTGGAGCCCGCTCGAACTTTGAAGTTGTGTCGTTTCAAAACGGTCGATGCAATGACCACCAAATTTGGTGACTTTTCCTAAAATTTATCTGGAAACATTTTCCCGTTAGCGTTTTTTGTCCACCGACATTGACGTTTCCATAGCAACCGCTTTTTGACACCTATGTTTTACAAAATTAGCATTTTTCGCTTTAATCAAGATTATTTCAAAGTTTTCTTATCGAATTAATATATTCCACTTAATTTAGCGATAATTGATCAAATTATGTATAATTGTTTATTAATTAAGCTTAATTAACGGTTATTTTAGGAAAATGTGGAATATGAAATGTCAAAATCCAGGATGGCGGATCGAAGTTTTACTAAAGGTCTTTTCTCTCTATAATTTTATTATTGGTTCATATTTTGGATTGTAAAACATTTGCTCACAATAAACTAAGCTTTATTTTTCGGTGTTTTTACCGAAATAAACACGTTTGGACTAATTCAAGATGGCGGATCCAAGATGGCGGATCCAACATGGCGGACAATAAAGTGGGAAATTTATTTACCTGTCTGTGTAATTGCATTATCTCTAAACATTTATTGTCAAAATATCATAAAATGTCCTTTTCACTTGAGAAAGCTTTTTTGAATTCATTAGGTACAAGAAAAGCCATAATTTGCAAAGTTATCTGTTCCAGTTTTTAAGAAAATGTACACATCACTTCGATGACGTCACATGCTGTTACCATGGCAACAAAGTGTACGAATTCATTAACTTTTACTCCTGCATCAATATGTGAAAGTTTGGTATGAACACTACCATTTGTTTCAGAGATATGCCTTATAGAACGTTTCAGTTGGTTATTTCATTGTATATGACGTCATAATGACGTCACTGTTATTGTTAACAACAAAAACAGTGTTAGTAAACATAAGACTTTTATCAAATAGGTAGCTGTTAAAGTATTGTTGTTATATGTTCAAAATTGAGAAAATATTGATGGAAGACTGTTTTAGCCAATAAAATCGACTATATGACGTCATAATGACGTCACGTAACGTCATTATGACACCAATGTATCTGTAGTTACTAGAATTCATGACAACATCAACCTGTGTAAATTTGCTGGCCATAGCATAAGCGGTTTCAAAGTTACATAGGGGGGGGGGGGGGCTTCTGGAGCCCCCCCGGTCCCAAGCAATTGAAGAAATAATTGTTTTTTCAACTTTATTGATTAATTTTTGTTTATCTTGGACAATTGACCTCGACAACAGCGGTTCCTCATTAAGGATCGACTGTAGCCATTGATTTTTGTCGGTAAAATTAACCTATATATAGGATAATAAACTTTCACCGTCTCACAATCGGTGTCTTGCTAATGAGTTTCGAAAATGTAAGGTATCTCTGAACCCTTTTAACCTTTGCTAAAAGTTGTATCTTAACATGCTAATTACAATTCAGTATAAAAATGTTTTTAAACAACGCGCATGATGCCCCTAGCAACCATTGAGTGCCCCTTCGCAGCACGGCACTAGCCTATTTTTCTAGAATAAATTGACTATTGTCACGATAATGGATACTTTCAGATTTTTGTTTGTATTCTTCAAAATTAATTAGGATACCATTCCACATTTCAATAACTTTTACAATTAGTTTACCACACAAGAAAAGAAAAAGGGGTTTATATCATCGAGCAAGTAATAGCTTAGCTAAGAGATGAGTAATGCCTATCAAAAGTTTGTATTAGACATATGGCAGTAAGATCCCTGGGTTTAAAGTCTGTTCCGAAAATATGGTTGACACTTAATATCTTCGGCTAGATTGCCTAAACAGGGTTGAAATTGTCCCTGAATGTAAATCTTGACGTCTTCTTCTGCCTTAACGCATAAGTTTGGTCAAGTGACAAGTCACGTGATCAAAATTTAAAAATTAAGCAAATCGGCGATATGCTAACGAATTTTCTTTGTATACTCCAATAAATAGCTTTTCCGATGAAGGTTTAACATATCTAACCTTCTACGTTTGGAATGATTGTCCTTGAGTTTTAAAATTACAGTTATAGATAATTAAAGGTTGAATTTTGGACTTAAAAATGACTTTTGCCCTCACAATTTTTTTTTTGGAGAACAATGGACGATCATTCCAAACGTGAAGGGCTGGAAATAGTTAATCTGCATCAGAAAAGCGTTTTTATTTTATGTTTTAAACCCGTCGGCAATTCGTCAACTATTTGCTATTTTAAGAAAAATGGCCACGTGACATGTCACGTAACTCATGGGAAAGCTTACCATATTTAAAAATGTTAGGGACGATAAAACCTTTCCATGTGCCAAATTTCGATTCAGTTCTATGCCCTGTGTTAAAGTTATCATGAATAAACTGTTTTTCCTGATTAAAGCCTTTGACCCAGGCCTTAAACTACTTGAGGGTTGGCTGATATTTTGTTCGATGCAGACATACGCCGCATTCCACTTCAGGTAAGACTCCTTTGGGGAGCTTGAAATATGCCTGTCCTTGATAACATAGATAGATAAATTGTATTCACACTGAACAATAGTGTTCATCTCAGAGTTGCGGATGCTAGAGGGTTAAGGAACAATGGATACCGGGTATAATTTAAGCTATGCAATATTCCAAGACTTGTCTTGTTAGAGTATCCGAAAACAATAGTAGGTTTGTGCATGCCAATAATTTCATTATTACTTGATGACGACAGAGGATTGAATACTGAAAGGGAGAAGCACAAAATAGAAACTGAAGACTACAATCCTGATCCCATTCTACAAGAAACTTCTTGTTCCTGTCCCAGTCTGTGAGCTGCAAGATGTTCTTAACTGCATGGCAAAAAATTGGATGGCATTTGCCTCTAATTTTTTAACTCTTCCCCAGACCCCCAATTTGATCCTCAAAATTACAGCGAAAACGCCATTTTTTTGAAGGGAAAATCAAAATTTCGCCCACTTATGAATTACTTATCGGAAATCACCCCTCGGATTCCATTAATTTGGTTATTATTCTATCTAAAAACGTTAAAATATTTAAATAACTTAAAGAAAGTCCCGTCATTTTGACCTTGAAGTGACCAATGTCACGTAAAGGCTTGTATGCAGTTCAACCGCGCGGTCATCGCTTTTAGCGGTATAACTTATTTAAATAATGTCAACATCCACACTCGGTTTTGAAGAGACTGGGATCTAGTGAACATATGGTGGGAAATATAATTTTGTCAGATCGAAAAAAAACCCCGTCATTTTGCCATTTTTTCAGTGCAATGTGCTTCGAGTGAGCCCATTTTGGCTTCTATTGGTGACTTGCGCGGACTAGCGCCCAGGCCATTCTTGCTCAACTGCACATAGGCAATAGTTCATTTTAGTAACGAACACGCCCGGAGCAAATATCTCCTTTCAGGGGGCAATTTTTTGGTATTGAGCGGCTTAGTCAAATTTCTACCCCTGTTCCAAGAAAGTTTGTACGCTGGTTAATGCATCTCACTCAGGTCGTTTAAGTAGACCTCCAATCAATTCGGACTAGTAATTGAACCGGGCTGACGTAAGCAGCCGTGTTATATAAATCCGGCTTGTGGATGAGCGAGATTTTGAAGATAAGGATTATCTGTAGGAGGGTTGAATATCCGTTGAGCATGCATTTGCAAAAGAAAAACTATTGTGCTTAGTTTAAGGTGGCTCCTAATAGTTTAAACATTCCCATCATGATACATCTATGATATTCAATCACAGCTACACCAGTAAAATTAAGAGAAAACGTTTAGTACAGGTTTGTAAACACTTAACCAATAAACAAATTTAGGTGGCCACGACATCAAAATTTGTTACCATGGCAACGTCAAAAGAAGTCAAAAACACCCCATTTTCAACCTTTTGAGGCTAATAACTTCAAAACTGCACGGTGAAATTTTTTGATTTTTATATATTATCGTCTTATAAACATAACAAACATTTGTGCCAATTTTGAAAGAAATCTGTACATAGGATTCAGAGATACGTCATGTTTACATAAATTTAAGGTAGCTCTGAACTCTATGTATAGATTTTTTTAAAAAATTGTTAAAATCTTTCTCTTGCCAATTAAACAAAAATGTATCGAAAACAAAAACTTTTACCGTGTAGTTTATAAGTTATTAGTCTCAAATGGTCCAAAATAGCGTATGTTTGACCTCTTTTCGCGTTGCCATGGCAACGAATGATGACGTCATTGGGAAACCACTTTGTTGACTGATAAAAGATTTACTGGTTTCAACTAAAAGATTTTTAGTTACACCATCGGGCTAGCTGTAATGGAATTCAATAGACGAGGGGGCTGAACAATATGGAGCCACCTTAAGGGAATTAAAAATATCTTGCAAGCTAGTAAAATAAAGTTTGCGCACAATATTTAATTGCGAAAATAAAATTCCGCTGAAAGATAATTGCCTAAGCTACCCCACTTCCCCTATCTTGTTTTATGCTCGAAAGGGGAGCAGTTGTGTAACCACAGGGTACCCATTCAAACTGTGTGACCGTTCGTATTTTTAAATTTAAAGGAAATGTATGGGAATATCACAAAGGTTCACTTATCGTAATATACTGTAATAAATATTCATGCAAAAGATCAAATTAAACGGGTTTTTCTTCCTGAAATGTTGTGTGATGTCGTTCTTGTAGTTGAAAACGGCGACTTTAAGCGATTTGAAGGGTTTTGCATAGGACGTTTACCTAAGCATGTAGCAGTGCCAAACCCTTCAAATCGCTTAAATTCGCCGTTTTTATCTCGTTAATGCGCATGCGCATTAAACGAGATTTCGGATTCAGTACGAAAAAAGGGACAAAAGTTGTTAACAAAGGTTTCTTTGTTAAATTTTGTGGACTTTTGTCCGGGGGGTTTCTTCTTTCTTCTTTATAGACGCTATATTAGGGCATTGAGAATATGGTTGGTTAAAGCGGTTAGGATTTCAAGAAGGGCGTCACATACCGTCACTAAAATTTTTGAGGAACACTCCCGGTCCCATTGTTAATTTCCCTAGGGTATTGAAATGTCATGAACTTGTCATGTCTTTCGTTACGTCACCACAAACGTATTACAGTTCTTATTAAGTTTCGACATCTCACGTTAGGTATCAATCTTTCAAATTTGTTTTTAAGTTTATGTGTCCTAGACGTTCTACGCTGTTTGCGTTTTATGCTTTTTGTTTCCTGTGTGGATGTGTCGGAGACGTTCTACGCTCTTTGCGTCTTATGCTTTAGAAATTTCACGTTGTATCTTTGTCCGCTTTTTTAGGTTTATAGCAGAGTTGTTTTTCAACTATTTTATAGCTATAACTCATCGCCTGACAGATTGTTTCTTATCTGGGATTTATTGTTTCTGTGGTTTTAAGCACAGATGAAATGTACACATGTTAAATAAAAAGAGACATTTTTCGCGCTCGACGAAGCTAAGGAATTTCACGCTGTGTCTTTGTCTGCTTCTTTAGGTTTATAGCAGTGTTGTTTTTCAATTGTTTTAAGCTATTAGGTCATCGCCTAATAGATTGTTTGTTATCTAGGATTTATTGTTTCTGTGGTTTAAACCACAGATAAAATCTACACATGTTAAATAAAAAAAAAAACGCGACTTTTTTCACGGGAAAGTTTGTTATTAGTGGTTTTAATTAGGTCCACGCAGCTATAAAGCGTACCGAATACAAGCTAAAAACTACTGATCCTATAGTTCATATAACGTACACACGAACGTTGGAGGAAATGTTGTTTTCAAGTTATATTTTCCCTACTAGTTAAGCTTTATGCTTTTCGTTTCCTTTGTGGATGTGTCGGAGACCTCATCGCCTGACAGATTGTTTCTTATCTGCATGGGATTTATTGTTTCTGTGGTTTTAAGCAATCCTATAGTTCATATAACGTACACACGAATGTTGAAGGAAATGTTGTTTTGAAGTTATGTTTTCCCTACTACTTCCCTTACATGTATTTAGCTAAAATTAAAGGTTTATGCTTTTTGTTTCCTGTGTGGATGTGTCGGAGACGTTCTACGCTCGTTGCGTCTAATGCTTTAGAAATTCCACCCTGTATCTTTGTCCGCCTTTTTATCTCGTTAATGCGCATGCGCATTAAGCGAGATTTCGGAGTCAGTCACGAAAAAAGGGACAAAAGTTGTTAACAAAATTTTGTGGACTTTTGTCCGGGGGGATTTCTTCCTTCTTCTTTATAGAAGTTTGTAGGGCATTGAAGATATGGTTGGTTAAACCGGTTAGGATTTCAAGAAGGGCGTCACATACTGCACCTAAAATTTTTGGGGAGCACCCCCGGACCTATTGTTAATTTCCCTAGGGTATTGGGATGTCAGAACTTGTCATGAACTTGTCATATCTCACATTACGTTACCGCAAAGGCATTAAGTTCTTCTTAAGTTTCGATATCTCACGTTACCTATCAGCTTCAATCATTTGTCGTAAAGCCAAAAATAGGTCAAATGCGTTTTTTGGCAAACGCAGTTTGAGAATTTCACGGTGTATTTTTACGAATGGCGACGTTTTAAGAAAGTTAAATGGGACGGGAAAGTTTGTGTTTTAATATGAGCGATATGGCAGAGCAAAATTTGCGTTTGTTCTAGTACGCGGGTGGCGGCTTAGAATTTTAAACATGAACGCTTATCAGCATAAGTGGAAAAGCGTTATTTCCTGAATTATTCTAGAGCTCTCACGCAAGTATGAACCTACCTGCCATTATCTATCAAGAAACGAAACATAATTATTATCAATTCGCTGTTCTGACTCAACAAATGAGTTCAAATTTTATATTCAAGTTCCGATGAATTTCATTGCATTCTCAAATGCTTGTTCATTTGGCTCGGATGGTTTTATGCCGGTGGATTTTCAAGATCAGTTGCTTATACGCGCCACACTGTGAAAGAAATTTCCGGGAAAGTTTAAAATTTTACAAGATTTTGGTCTATTCTCTTGCCAAATAATGCCATTTCAATGTAATCGATTTTTGTTATAGTTAGCGTAAACTTCGAGTTCTACGAAGGGTTCGAGTTTAATCAATTTTTGCATAACCGGAATTCAATTGGATAAAAATGTACGACAATGAGTCGTGCACTTGTAATAAGCTGAGCGTGCAAGGCCTAGCCGTGTGGTTTTAACGCAATGAGAAGTTCGTAGACAATATAATAATTAAGGCCTTTAAAAATCAGTTGAAATCATTAATTCAAATGGATGGACTCAATACCTATTTAGTTTACTCTTAATTCAAAAGATAAATAGTATTGAAATATTTATGAAGAGGAATTTAACCGTTGCAACCCCTTAAAACTGTACTTATCTATATCCTTGGTGCACTGTATTAAATTTTACTTAATAGGTTTTTAGAAGACTTACCTTCTACTTGCAGCTGAAAAAGCTAGGCTTAAACGTAACAGTCGCTATCCCTTACCAAACCAAGTGTATTTTAAAAGTGATTTAAAGGTACTTTTAATGTATTTGAACGATTTGAACTATATTTTGAGCTCATCATGGTGTATTTTTATTATATTTTAACAAAAATTGTAAAATAGTGGTAAGAGCTTGAAATGTATTTGAGGTATAGTTAAATGCTATTTAATAAACCGAATAGGTTTTTCCATGTATTTGTAAGCTATTTGTCGCCAAAACTACATTTCAAATAGAGTATTTGAACACTATTTTGACAACATGACTGTCGAAGTGTTACTATAAATTGTTTTGAATAGACTATTAAATTGAACACTGTTTGGAAAAAAATCATAAAATGTTGTCGATTTATAATGAGTTGTAACAAGTAAAAAAAAAATAAGTTTTAAATATGATGTTTAAATACTATTTGAAATGGACATTCATTACTACGCTTCTAAACAGCTCATAAATAGTCTATTTAAAACATGTTTGAAGTTGAATTCACAAGTCACAGCTATTTGAAAGGCGATTTTAAAATTCTGAAACCAGGAGCTGTTTCCAAACAGACTTTAAACAGACTATTTTCTTAGTATTTTGAGAGAAAAACACTTTGTTGCAGGTATGTACACAAAATATATTTAAAGTTCACCTCCCCCTCCATAAGTTAAACGTATTTGTGACAAACTCACAGAACAAAATAAGAGCTATATCGGTTTTCCTTTTTATTGCAGCAGCAATGAAAACGTTTATAGAGTTTTATAGACACATACCCGTTGCCACCCTCCCCCCCCCCCCCCTCCCGATTCGATCCTTTACTACAGAACCCGGTGCTTCTATTCGTTATGGTGGTCTTTGCAAATACAGTTCCTTGTTTATCATCATGACAGTATATACGGAGGCCGAAGTTAATTATCAACCCTCACACGTGTAGCCGAACGCCGACTTGCGGGCCGGGACTTGAACCGGAATTGAATAGCAAGGCGATATCGAATGGCGCGTCAAAATACATTTTACTTTACATTTATCCCGACATATTCATTTTCTGAAAAGGTATTATTAAATGCAGTAGCTCGCTGTCAAATCAAACCATGGTATAGTTCCTCGCTTAACACTGGATTCAGTAATAATATCGATGTGTCCGAACGCGTTGTAGATCGAAGCATAAATGTTATGACGATCGATACGGCAATGCTTTATTATTATTATTCTGCGAAATGCAAATACCTAAGTGATCTCAGCGTATGTTGTATTCTATTTCGCTCTATAAAGCTTGTGTTTAGAGTAGCGAGGCCTATCGCTCGTATATATTTAGCTTACATGTAAGCTATATACGAGAGCACACATTATTTTGTAAACAGACAATTTATGGAGCGCTCCGAAAAGGAAACATTAAGTTATACACGAATGATGATTACCGTAAAGTCTCTTCTTAAGAATGAAAAGCCATACCTTATATCTGTTTTGGGCCCTCTTATCATGGAATCCTGCACTTTTTCACTTGAAGAACGAGGAATTCAGTCCTAAAGCATTGTGAAATTCCCGCTCAGTCTCGCGCGCTAATCTCGTTCCCAGTGTCCTCTCTATCCAGCGTCACATATCACGTGAGAGATCTCACGTGAGCACAAACAAAGGTCGTTTGAATTTTGTGCGCGGCCATTATAGTAACCGTTTAGAGATTTCGATTTTGTGGACGTTGTTTTATCCAAGAATCGAATGGGCTTATCAACAATTTATCAGCAGAAGAGATGAATATCTGAGACGACAGTCTACATCGGGACGTTTCAAATGTGAGTACAATCATTTGTTTAATCATTTTAGTCATGTACGAAGCTTGATGTGGCGTTCAATTGAACGTATTCCGGAATATTAAGAACATGAAAGCCGTCGAATTATAACCATGTTTTGCCAGATTTACATGTGTATAGTGCAAATGTGTCTCAACAAACTATAAAGAAAGCGTTGTAGTGTTTATTTTTATTCCGGAATGCGGATATTTAGTTAATCGAACGAAGCATATAGCGTACTGTAAGCTACATGCAAGAGATTAAATACTGTAACGCTTCGACTTTATGCAATGTACGATTAGAAGACGTGATTATTTCTTGACAACAGTGAGTGGTTTAGTGTTATTATATAGTTTGTTGGGGTGAAACAGCATTCGTTCTCCTGCCAAATTAAATTCAAAATATATTAACCTCGATCGGTCCTCGATAGTACATGTAATTTATTATAAAATGAGACTACATTCGATATTTGTCTTGGTACAATTTAAGCTTAACTTACATGAAAGTTAAAACATTTCGGTTTTTGCTTTGAAATTAACCGGTCATGATACAGATTACATGTATGAGCTCCAGTATTTACGTTTAACATACAATCGTCATAAAACGCTGAGACTTTAATAGATCGAAGCTTGTACATGAAAGATCATCTGTAGTCTTGCTTCGTTTTGATGTTTCAGATTTAAAAGAAAGTAAAAACATTACTTGACAAAATGTTGTGTTTACACTTAAACGTTTACCAAGGTTTCAATTTCCTGAGTTCAAGTTACTTTACCTTCGCTAGTACTCGAATCACCAGTGCAACAAATTGAATTGGCTTGAATTTCTAAAAACATGCCTGCTATTAGAAGTGAAGCGGTGGCTTTCGTGTTCATTGCCTTTTATTTTCTAGTTCTTGAGCAGCAAACAGTAGCCTTGAGATTTCAGCAGCTGTTAACTGCTACAGCACCTCACTAAACTGAAGGGAAAATGGATAGTTTTAACTCAAATTGCATTATGAAATACAAGGCCTGCAAGACATGCATGGCCATGGCCAATGTACCTTTCAGATTGTCTGCCATAAGGATCAAAGGCTTTACCAGGATTGTTTTGTGAAGGATTATTTTGTACCACAGCTAAAAAGCTGTGAACATGCAGTCAAATAAAGTGATCTGAACACCACAGGAAGTGAAATAGTATGCCACCCCAAGGGGATGTATCTGTCATGTTGACCTCGGTTACTGACCTAAATCAGGGATGTAGATTCAGTTTTTAACTGGCGGGAATATACAATGTACATGTACATGTAGAACTGACAGATGGGTAAAAAATAGAAAAATGTAGTCCTTTTAAAGCTGCACTAGGCTTTAAGGACGTTTGCGCAACTTGTTTATGCGCATCCTTACTGCGCACGCAATTCATCTCGCAACGCCATGCTATGTCATGCATGAGCGCACGCAAGAGAAGAAATCTAAGCACATAAAGGACTGGTAGCCGTTGCATTAACTTTGCTTAGATTTGACTCACTTTGATGGTTGGTGACCCCCAATTTTTTTCTTTGCCACTTCTCGACAGATTGTAAAAAAATGAACAAAAAGTCAATGTAGGACATTTAATTTTTTTCCATTTTTCTTCCCGCGCAACATCGAATCCTGCCAATTTGCTGCTGTCAGAGTTTGCAAATGCTGTTGTTTAAAGATTAAATTTACTTTAAACGTCACCAGTTGAATGAATTTGCTGAACAGACCTACTCGCATAAAATTTGGGAAAGAAAGTTGCATTTTAGAGATTTATTTGCAATATTTTTAGATTAACAGACATTGGGGTCTCATCCCGTAAGGAAGACCAATTTTTCAAAATTAGGGTCGCCTTTCAGATATCTTATCTCAGAAACGAAGTCCGTTACCCCCTCATTTTTTTTTTTTGCATTTCTGACACGAACATCTCATAACCTAGCTGTAGTAAACATTTTATAAAAAAAAAAATCAATGTTAGAAGATTTTTGCGCGAACGTCTTTAACAGCCGGAAAAATGAAGTTCACAGCCGGGTAATTTCCCTGGCTTCCCGCTATTATCTACATCCCTGCTAAATACCATCTGTACAAATGTAGGTCTCATGTAAAGTATGTTATTTATATCTTATAATCAGGGTTCTCCCCAAATTTCAGCTTAGTAGGTAAGGGATTTTTGCTAAGCGGTAAAGGGAAAACTGTGTGTCTTAAAAATTTTCCGGGGACAAGCGGTTACAGATGGTAATAAGTGCTGCTTCAAGCGGTAAATTTTACCGGTTACCGCCTGATAAGGAGAACCCTGTATAATGTAGATACATGTATGATTTGTAATTTAGTATATCTCATAAAAGTCTTCTCAGCTCAATAGTTGGTACCTGTACATGTAATTTGTGATTGTGGTATATAAAAATTATTTCTTGAAGATTGAAATACATGTAATGTTTTGTGTATCCTACATGTTGATGTAGGTTAAAAAAAATAGTATTTAAGAGATATAGAGACATGTTTATAATTTAAACATACAGTGTAAACATGTTTCATGAACTGCATAAAAAATAGATGAAGTTGGCAATCTTATCAAAAGTGTTAATAAATACATGTACATGTACAGTATAATCAAGTTTTTACAAACCTGCTTGAGTGTCTCAATCAAATCAATAAGTACATGGCTACTTTACATTCAAAATTTCTATTTGACATTTTTTTTTGTCGATGTTGGTCTCTCAAACACGAGCCAGCAATACTTGTATGTACATGAACATGTAGGGCATTTCCTATTTTTGAGTTGGCTAACAGGAGCCTTTGACTCTACTTGAACAAGAAAATACATATAGACGTGTGAAAAGAGATTTCCTTGGTTGCTTGTACATGTACTATTTTTTGATAAGTGCCTCCTTACTGTGGTGATGATTAACTGGTTACCGGTCGTAGCCTGCTAGCAGAGTTTCCTATTCAGTTGCATTTTCAGGTGGGAAGAAAAGGATTACATTGGACTATCAACCTGACTATTGATAGTGCAAACCCTGCTCTTTGTTGTTTGTATCTAAATATAGTGCATGTGTATACACTTTTGATTTACTCGAATAAATCCTCAAATGCCTCAACTCATTTAAATTTCCCCTTGAGTCCTTCTCAACCTGAAAAAAAAAAACACTCCTTAATTTAATTTTAATTTAATGTTTATTAAGAAAGGTCAGTTATTGTTCTTGCTGGCATATTTCTTAGCTTGCTTGTGTCATTCCTAGAAAATTAATATGTATACATGTATATGTTGTGATTCAATGTTTTCTATAGTTTAAAAATTTTCAAACCAGTTTGATTTTTGTTTTTCTTTGTCTCATATTATGATAATGAATCTGAAACACAGAAAAATAAAAACTAAACTGGTTTGAAAAATTTTAAACCAAAGAAAAATTTGAACCACAACATATATAACAAATTGATAGGAGGATTTCATGCTGTCCAGAGTGTCGTTAGAATTATTTTCTTTCTTTATGCCGGTGTCTGGTGCTATAGTAGCTCTATTGGCATACATTGCAGTTTCTTTGGCTCACTTTTGTTGCACGATAAATGCTTATAGGTTAAAGTTTGCTATCGCTTTGGAAATGCCAGGGTAGTTAAATTTCTGAGGTCGTCAAAAGTCTGTGATGTGCAAGACTTGTGAGAAAGTGTTGTCCATCACAGATATACAGTTTAGGCATCTTAGATCTGAGTCTCAAAAGTGCAACCAACTAATGTTAATGCTCCTCCACATGATTGTACAGTACATGTAAGTGTATAACATAAAATTCCCATCTCAAAAAATTAAGTAAGCAACCTAATTCTTGAGCTTCTAAATTGGAATACATGTAAGTGCCTTGACACTTAGGGCATGTTTACATGGAGGGAGGGTGCCCTGGTTAACTGAGCTACCCTGTGAGAGCCAACTTTTCATGTTTGTTAAGAAAATGCATTGAAGCGTGTACATGTTAGAAAGGGTAACCCACCTTCCCAAGGCACCCTTCTAGGAGGGCTATCTTTTTGCCATGTAAACGGTTCGTGCCAGGTTACCCGGCTAGCCAAGGTGAGAAGACTGCGAAAAATGGTGGTATAAAATTACCATCCTGGGGAATTGTTTCATTGTTATCCCTTACCAGTGATATCTGCTGAACAGAATGAATTAGTAGAGTGCAAAATAATAGCCCCAGACACTGAAAAGCAGCCACTTGCAGAACGAATGATAAAAAAATTAAACTTGCCGCCAAAACGTTTCTTTTGTGCGCCATCTTGTTTGTTGTGCTTAGCGGGCCACTCAAAAGCTAGCCCACTGACTTTGAAGTACTGACATTACCTTTCAAAAGCAAGTAGCATAGAACTGTTGGTATAGTTTGAGGCAAAACTACTTTGAGTGGCCTAGTGTCAGTGTTGTGTACCAGGTTAAAAAATAACCTGCAATATTGTTTATTATTGTGCATTCTTTTTTTTTTTCAATTAACTTTGATTAATAAGTACATTCTATTATTGTTTTTCAGCAGAAAAGTGCAAATGAAGGGGAAAAAAGGCCCAGCAGGTACAGGATGCATAACAGGGCTGACTCACAAGGATAAGGGTACGTCCGATTGACTGATTCCTGAGTAGGAATATGCAGAATGGTCACTAAAAAATCACATTCTTCGAGATTTGGGAGCCATAAGAACACTTAACTTCTGCTACTGTCGTATCATAAACATGTTTTAATAGATTTGCAAAGCAAGTGTGCTTGAACAACCAATTCTCAGAGACTATTCTGTTTACACTTATTCTGGAAAATGGTGAATTGAATGTGCCCTACATTATTGCATTACAAATTCAAATATTTTGATTTGACAATGCAAATGTTCCTTACTTCTTACCGCACAAAATATCTGAATGTGGATTCGTGAGTGTACTGTAGGTTGTTTGCAACTAAACTTTAATGTGATGCTGAGTATGTGCTCGGTTTTCCTTTAATATTTGGATTTCATCTGAGAGGTGCACAGTAACTTTCATTTCCACAAAAAAAAAAAATGCAAGATGTCAAGTTGTATACACCAAATTGAAGAAACGTTGACCCGTGAAAAGCATAAACCATGAACGATGAAACCGAATGGGATTCTGGGTAGGCAGCATTGGCAAGCTAGTAACATTCTATTTCTTGATAATGAAGATGTTTTCTTTGTTTGAGGCATTTAAGAGCATGATTTATGCATCCTGTGTTAATATATTGTGTATTCTGTCACAGACAAAGATTAAATTTTCTAACTTCCCAGTAAACCTTTGGGTCGCATCAATCATGGTTTATGCTTTTCACCCGACAACGTTTCTTCAATTTGGTGTATCATTTTAATACTTGACTGCTTAAACACAAAGCATATTTATCAAGGTGCCAAAAAAATACCTTCAAGCATCGTAATTTTCGTATTGAACAAAAATCGAAATGTAGAATCAAGGAATGGGATTCGTGAATCAAATTGAATGGTCATGATTGTGAATAATTGCATAATCAAGAATTTAGACCAGTAATAACTTCACAGATTTGGTTTTCATGTTGATAAAAATTATCAATATATTAATTTTCAGAGGACTAAAATTTTATTTTATACTTAAATTTTGACTTTAAAATGTGACCGTGAAAGGCAAAACGGACACTAACGGTTATCCGTTCCAAAAGCTAAAGCGTTCGTTTTCCGTTCGTTATCCGTTCGAATGTTTCAAAAAATCCGTTCGAAGTGTTCAACGACCCGTTCGAACGGTTTTCCTATCCGTTCGAACGGTTTGCCTATCTGTTCGAACGGTTCGACAAACGGTTCGAACGGTTTGTCTATCCGTTCGAAAAATATTAACATCCGTTCGACTGATTGCGACATTTTACATCCGTTCGCAAACTAGAAGTTCGTTCGAGGGATTATCACATCTGTTTGAACGGTTTCGAGATCCGTTCTTGCTACTTTCCTAGCTAGTGGACAATCCGAACTGTTCGTGGCAGCGAATGAAGTTGGATGAGTTCATGATTCTTGTAGCATGTGAACAGGCTTCTGTTTCAGCCGCCAAGCGGACGAGCGGTTGTCAACACGATTGATTTGTGTATGCGAAATTTTTAGTTTGCCGGACGCATTCCCGTTATTTTAGTGACATCTTGGCTAAAATACACGAAGAAAAACAAATGTTTTCACAGCAGTGGCGTAGATTTTAAAGCAGTAAAGTATGAATCATAAAAATTATTGGAGGTTTATAATTAATCAACCAACGCCGTGAATTCTCACTTAGATGGAGATCACGCGGATGAATCGATGGAATGCTCGCAAAACCAAACACGGCTGATGTTTATTCCCAGCCCGAAGACACTCCAAACTTTGTGATGTTTTAGCGCGGTGGAATACTTGAAAATGAAGAAAGAAAACAGAGAATTTGTAGACGTTTATATAAATACTTGCGACTTTCGCTTGTGCCAGCGTGTGTTCAGGTTTCAAATTACCGTTTTGATATATGCAAATTCGGTGCACTTTTCCCACGGGACCAAGCACTTTTTTTTTACCGACAACTACAACAAACTTCAAAGAGTTTAATTTTTATTTTCTGCTACCAAACTTTCCCTACCGTCTTTAATTTCGATTATAATTTTTAGTTCCATTCAAGATTTATTTTAACAATAAGTAAACATGAAGTGCAGAAATAATTTTACACATGATTTTTGAATTGTAAGGAGGGAAACTACAGCATATTTCTCGAAAATACGTCGTATAAAGTTTGTTCATGTAGTGTTTTGCCATGAGCCTGAATTCAGCGCTATTAAAAACGGTACAGTAATTTACTTCTGTTCAGCTATTTTGCATTCAGCGATTCTGTTGTGAATGGCTTCGCAAACCGTTCTGTAAGCAATTAAGTTTATTCACCCATTCGAATGGAAAACCAAACCGTTCGACTTATTGATTCATCCGTTCGACATTATTGTCTTAACCGTACGAACAGATAACCAAAGCGTTCGAATAATTAATTCATCCGCTCGAACGGTTTGCCAATCCGTTCGACATTTTGACTCACCCGTTCGAACGGATAACCAAACCGTTCGAATAATTTATTCGTCCGTTTGAACGGTTAATCAACCGTTCGAACGCTTTGAGAACCGTTTGTTATCCGTTCGTCATCCGTGCATTTTTGCCGTTCGAACGGTTTTCCGTTAGTGTCCGTTTTACCTTTCACGGTCACAAATACTCAAATGTTGACCCTTTTTGGGGTCAGCAAATTACATGCATACAGTTGTCATCTGTTTTATCGAATTTTTTTATATTAAGAAAGAATTAGTAAATTCGAATTGTATTTAACAACTATTCACCGAAGTGGAGGTGGGTAGTGGTGGGTAGTTGCTGGGAGGTGAATAGGTGAATAGCACTTGCTATTCTGAGTTTCAGTAGCCAATCCGAGTGCGCCAACAATGCTATCCACCGTTTCATTATATACTAAATTTATATATTATTATAGGGTTTGAACCATGTTTTAAAATTATTTGTAAGGAATTTAGAAAGTATTTCAAATATATTTTTATTGTATTTTGACAGACATAATTATGAATAAACCATTTATTGCAAATGCTACTCCATGTTGTTTTTAAAATCTTTTAAAATCTATCTTCAGTGTATTTTCAGGAAGTTTGAAAGGCTCTTAAACCCGATTCAAATACTATTTATAATATATTTTGAAACATCACCCGTTTTCTCCATTCTCCAGAAATATAGAGGCCTTTCAAAATACGTCGCAATAGTGTTTTAAACAGGTTTAAACATCGTTAAAATAAGTCAAAAACTACTTAAAAACTATATTTCAAGCACGAATTTTCAATGTATTTTGAATACAAATACATTCAAAATAGCTTTCCAAACAGTTTGCAAATAGTTTAAGAATTGTTTTTTAAAAAGTTGTAAACTGTTTTGATGCTAATTTTCCACTATTTCAAATACGTTTCAATATCGTTTTAAACAGGTTTAAACATCGTTAAAATAAGTCAAAAACTACTTAAAAACTACATTTAAAGCACGAATTTTAAACGTATTTTGAATACAAATACATTCAAAATAGCCTTCCAAACAGTTTGCAAATAGTTGGAGAATTTATAATGTATTTTTAAAAGATTTGTGAACTGTTTTTAAAACTATTTTTAAGGTGTTGAAACGTATTTGAAATATATTTTAAAACGTATATGCTGATCTGAATTCATCGAAACTACACTCTGAAAAGGTTTTAAAAATATATTTCAATATCGTTATAAACAGGTTTAAACATCGTTAAAATAAGTCAAAAACTACTTAAAAACATGATTCAAATACATGTTTTTCATATATTTTCCAAAAATATATTAAAAATAGTTTTTCAAAATACATTAAAAACAGTTTTAAAATAGTGTTTGGTTTGGTAAGGGTAGACTGTCAAAAATGCCAACGAAGGTTTTAGCGAGCTCCACGCAGCTATAAAGCGTAGCGAATACAAGCTAAAATTACAGCCTTTACTGAGACACTTACGATACGACCAAAAACAGATCGCTGCATTCACCCCTCTCATGAAATAGAAGTCTGTATACAGGTGAACATTTCAAGTTCGTTTACCAACAGGTTGCAACTGAACTGACTGAAAATTCTAAAAACTGACAGGAATCTTCTGCGACATCTCCTTTCAACAACCTTGACGGGCTTTTTTAATTTCGTTCCTATTACAAATTAAGTTATCGTCTCTTTCGTAGAAAAAAACGTAAACATTGGGAACATCAAACTTTAAGAGGGTATAAAGGAAAAGTAACACACATCTGAACAGCGCCACCATTTTGGACGGTAATCTATCCGTTCCGATGTAATCGCGTAACTCTTTCCTCCTTTCCGGATCTAGATTTCTGTTCGTGAAATGACCAGATTTTTTCCGGATATATAATTGATACTATCCATTAGATTATTACAATGGAACTCAATTCATTCTATAGGCGTCAGAACATTCACTGAAGCGTGATGCTTGAAGTTGTTTCTCGCGGTGAATTTCCCTGTAAAGAGCTGTAAACCCGGCGCAGCTTTTTCTCGACAGCTACAGTGAGCTTACTTTACCATTTTGTAAACAAGGCCAAACACACGACAAATTAATCTAGCACTGCTAAATGAGGGTGCTAATGGGTGTACCCAATTGTCAGTTAACTACTATTTTTTCGGCCAATTGTCAGTTAACAAGAGGCTACACTGGTAGCCTATACTCATGCGCTTGTATAAGAAAGTTTTATGTTTTTTTTAACTGGGTCACGCTGTCGGAAATCGGTTCATTTCAATATTTTCATTCATTGATCTTATCAAGTGATTTAGCTTGACAAGTAGGAAATTACGTATATCAGTAAGGCTTTTAAATTTGCAAAGTTAAGATAAGGTTACTTTAAAGGCCATGAGAATGACCAGAGTGAATGCGCTTTACGAAAATTATTCGACATTAGATTCTCATACAAAAACCATAATTTCTCACCTGTCAAGATAGCTTCCAAAACCGTAATAAGGATCGTCAGTATTAAAGATAAATAAATAAATAAAGCAAAGTTTCTTCCATGTGCTTGGCTAGCCTTAGTCCTGTTGCATGGCGGTGCAATGTTGACCTATGGGGCGTCTACCAATGGCCTGTTGTGTCAGACCTCTATCTGAACTGAATGGTTCGAAATGCTGTAGAACGACGCGGTACTTCTGTGCTAGTATGGTCACTCAGACTGATGCTATTTTGTAGTATCTTTCTTTGTAAAGTTGGTTCTTGACAAACCTTGGTGTTTCATGCATCGTTAAAAATCTCCGTTCTTTTCCCCCCCAAAACTACTTTATTTAGTTAATTTTATTTCACTTAATTTTAATTATGAATCATCAACATTACTTCAATAATTTTAATTACCGTGTTTTTTTCCTTACAAAAATCATTCCCCAAAATTATTTCAAATTTCATACATCAAATGCTATTAATTAAAACGGTATTTATTTAAAACATATAAAACCCCTATTTATTACGTATCTGTGCGCGCTCGGCCCCAGGTCACTATCCAGCGTTTGAACTCAAATCGCGCGTACAAACAAAAATGTCGCGAGCAGACTAGCCGAAAAGACGTGATGTTGTTTTCCTTTCCTCGCTTGGCTATTTAGTGAATGAAAATTACTATTATTTATGATGGCTCCGCAGTTTTTGATCTTCGGCCAGTGTGGTTGGCGTCTGTTCTTGTAGTTTCTGTTTTACCGCTCGTGTCTGCAGTTTTTCGCCCACTGAATCGCGGCATCAGTCAAAGGAGAGAGAGCTCAGATTATCCTCAATGCCTGAACACTCTGAGGTAAAAAACTAGTTTTACTGAATACACAAACTACATAGATTGATAACAGTCAGCTCAGACACGTAGGGCCAGCTGTGGTACCACGGTTTGAAACGTGTGGTAGGGAGTTTTCCGAATAAATTTGGCAAATAAGTTAAATTTCATCGAAAGTTTTATTACCTGTCTCTCGTGCGAACATTTATTATTTCGGAAGGTATGTTTTGCTAAAATTCATCTCTCTACCGGGTCTGTTCACTGTGCCCCTGACGAGAATGACAGACCTTCTGAGCAGATAATATATTTTCATATTATCAATCTATGTTGTTTATTAAAACGTTTTTAGTGAGCTCACTAAAGTACATGTATATGAATTGAAAATTATTAATGATCAACAATTTTAGTTTGTTTATGTTCTGGTTTGGTTTGTTTTGTTTTTTGTTTTGTTTGTTTTAATCAAAAATGCTTACGGCGTTTTTTTTAACTCCTTCTTCAATTCATCTTCTTGCGTTTCTACATTTCTCCTTCACTGGGGGCTTGTAGTTGCGCTTACATCCCATTCTTTCCCCTTTTTCTTCCATGCATTATATAGCTCTCCACTTCCTTAGTCTTCTTGTCTATCCAAGCTCTGTTTCCTCATCTCCATCGTTCATTGGTGCTATGGTTCTATTTTCTCAATGGAGTCAGTCTAGTGGGCTTTGGTTTTGTGTGTCTTACCCTTGGTATGACTGGGACTGTGGTCTTGGGGTTCTATATCTATGCATTTTGTCCGAAATAAAGCATCTGACGATGCAAGCACCGACAAAGAAGTCATCCCCCTAATACTTACCTACAACCCCACCAACAGCTGTGTCAAGAACATCCTTACGAAAAACTTTGAAATCCTTAAATCTGATCCTGAGACGATGGAAATCTTCCGTAGCTTGCGAGTCCTCGGTGCGTACCGTCGCGACTCCAATTTAAAAGACTCCTTGGTCCACAGCAATCTTCAATCCAACTCAAATACGGGGGATGACTCTAATGGAACTTTTCCCTGTCGCCGTCCACGTTGCAAGACCTGCGCCTACACCAGTTCAGCGGCCCTGATCAACACTCCTGGTGGGCCGTTGACAATTCGACAGAATTTCACATGTACGACCAGTAACCTCGTCTACATCATTGCCTGTCGTACATGTACTCTGTGTTACATCGGCGAAACAGGACGCAGGCTGGGCGACAGATTCTGCGAGCATCTCAGATCGGTACGAAAGAAAGCAGATCTGCCCGTCGCCAAACACTTCTCATCTCCCGGACACACAACCGATGACATGATGGTTTCCGTGATTACAACAGGTTTTAAAAGTACCACGGAGAGACGCAGTGCGGAGTGTCGTCTAATTTTCAAATGCCAAACCCTCCAACCACACGGCATGAACATTGACTTTAGTTTTATTTAGACTTCATCCGCGCGCGCTACAATGTTGTGACATGGCGACATTTGGAACATTTAAATAGCTGACGCGCGTTTTCAGTTAACGGCTATTCACTGAGGAAGGGACAGAAGTCCCGAAACGTCTGAACATTGAGTTTCAAAAGCGCTTTTATAACTTTTTTCAAACATGTTCATTTGATACGATTGGCGCTACACAGTTCATATCTATTATGATTTTATTTACTACTATCCTACTGTGATTTTATCATCTACTATGCCAAAACTGTGCGATCACGAAAAGACCATCCTCAGAGAACTTAACATCCAAGTCTCAAATTATAACGACGACCTACGGAAGCAGTGTTTATGGCTAGCAGACAAAACGTTTGCGAAAACGCGTTACTCATTACATGTTGGTTTCATTAGCAATTGCCTCCGACGAAGATTGATCCCGAATGGATTTCTTTTAAACTTCCACGCGTCGGACCTCAGACAAAACAAATCTACCAACTACAAAAGGCAAGTGTCTCATATTCTTAACGTTGCTTCTCGTAGGCTCATGGTAACAACCGTTAGGACCATGCAACAACGATGTCAGACTCTCACGACGGAGATCAGAAACCTTCGCAATGACTTAAAAACTGTTTGCGACAATGACACTTACCGCCAAATCAGTAAAACTGTACACGAACTCAACTCTGAATTATTCGAGTTCCTTTCCACTACTAAAGAAAACAAGCTTCGCCAACTGTTAAACTCTACAATGCCCGTCACTAACATCTCTGACTGCCATAAGAACAAAATCGTGGTCACGATTCCGGAAAACCTCCATCTTGACGAGAGTGAGAGATCCATTCTCAGCAAGGGTCTCTCTTTCGTGCCAACGCGACCTTATAGTGATGAATATACAACAAAAGCAGATTGCGAGAGATTTTATCGCCGTCTTCGCTTGAAAACTCACTTTAGTCAAGAAGATGCCACCGGTATCGATCAGACCCAACAATCTGACCAGACTGACGACATTTTCAAAACTCTGAAACCTACATCTTCAACATGGACCCCACCCCCGGGAAAATTTGCTGCTTTGGACTACTATATCACTAAATGTCGCAAAGAAGTGGATAGGCTCAATTTCAAGCAGCGCAACACTGCCATGAACTTATCACGTGATGAACTGACCGCCCTTGTCTCATTAAAACAACGAACCGACATTGTCATTAAATCAGCCGACAAGGGTGGTGCTGTTGTGGTTTGGGATCGCTCTCTTTACATTCAAGAGGCTGAACGTCAACTCTCCGATAGCAACTTCTATCAGCGGGTGGATCATGATCTCACAATGGAACATCACAACAAGGTCATTTCGGTTGTCCAGGACGCAATCACTAAGGGAGAGCTCCCAGCCACAGCTTCCAATCTAATCGTGGATCACCCTCGCATTTCCAAGTTCTACCTTCTCCCAAAAATCCATAAGCCAGGAAACCCCGGGAGGCCCATTGTATCCGCTTGTAACTGCCCTACTGAGCATTTAGCTACTTATCTCGACAAGATCACTTCTCCTTTAGTTCATGGTTTACCTAGCTACGTCAAGGACACTAATCATATGCTAGATATTGCACAATCCTTTCGCTATCCCAGCTTCAATTCTAATCGCTTTGTTTTCACAATGGACATCAAGTCACTGTATACAGTGATACCCAACAACGATGGCCTTGAAGCATTACAACATTTTTTAAACAAGCGGTCGGTGCTAGAACCACCTACACAGACCTTAGTACGTCTTGCTGAATTGGTCCTCACACTGAACAGCTTCACCTTCAACGGCAGTTACTACCAACAAACGGGTGGTGTCGCTATGGGAAGTAAATTTGGTCCTAACTACGCCTGTCTGTTCGTCGGTCACATCGAGGAACAAATCTTCTTACAATATCCAGGAACCAAACCTGACCTCTACAAGCGATACATCGACGACATAGTGGGAACAGCTTCCTGTAGAGAAAGCGAACTTGACAACTTTGCCAATTTTGTCAACAACTTCCACCCGAGCCTTAAGTTCACTTGGTCCATCTCTGACGACCAACTGCCTTTTCTAGACCTCTTCCTGAAACCAACTGCTCAAGGGTTAGCAACGACCATACACTACAAAGAAACCGACTCTCACTCGTATCTCACATACTCATCTTCACACCCGGTCCGTTGTAAAGACTCCATTCCGTACAGCCAATTTCTCCGCCTTAAACGAATATGCAGTGATGAGAATGACTTCATCAACAAGAGCAAGGAAATGGCATCTTTCTTCCTGCACCGTAACTATCCCCCAACAGTCGTAGATCGAGCCCTCCAAAGCGTCAGCACCATCTCCCGAGAGGCAGCAATGCGACCATCTGACGATGCAAGCACCGACAAAGAAGTCATCCCCCTAATACTTACCTACAACCCCACCAACAGCTGTGTCAAGAACATCCTTACGAAAAACTTTGAAATCCTTAAATCTGATCCTGAGACGATGGAAATCTTCCGTAGCTTGCGAGTCCTCGGTGCGTACCGTCGCGACTCCAATTTAAAAGACTCCTTGGTCCACAGCAATCTTCAATCCGACTCAAATACGGGGGATGACTCTAATGGAACCTTTCCCTGTCGCCGTCCACGTTGCAAGACCTGCGCCTACACCAGTTCAGCGGCCCTGATCAACACTCCTGGTGGGCCGTTGACAATTCGACAGAATTTCACATGTACGACCAGTAACCTCGTCTACATCATTGCCTGTCGTACATGTACTCTGTGTTACATCGGCGAAACAGGACGCAGGCTGGGCGACAGATTCTGCGAGCATCTCAGATCGGTACGAAAGAAAGCAGATCTGCCCGTCGCCAAACACTTCTCATCTCCCGGACACACAACCGATGACATGATGGTTTCCGTGATTACAACAGGTTTTAAAAGTACCACGGAGAGACGCAGTGCGGAGTGTCGTCTAATTTTCAAATGCCAAACCCTCCAACCACACGGCATGAACATTGACTTTAGTTTTATTTAGACTTCATCCGCGCGCGCTACAATGTTGTGACATGGCGACATTTGGAACATTTAAATAGCTGACGCGCGTTTTCAGTTAACGGCTATTCACTGAGGAAGGGACAGAAGTCCCGAAACGTCTGAACATTGAGTTTCAAAAGCGCTTTTATAACTTTTTTCAAACATGTTCATTTGATACGATTGGCGCTACACAGTTCATATCTATTAGTATTAAAGATGTCTGTTTGATACAGGATCGTACACAGAGAGTGTGGGAAGGAAAAAAAATCGAAACTCACTGATGCTTGTGTCCAATAAAATACGGTGTGTCCACTTACTTTGGAGTCTGCTTAATACAGGTTTTAGTGTAATCAGAAATCTTACTCATTTAATGTAACACTGAAAAGGGCTCGTGTGGTCAACCCCTGGGTCAACCCGCGTTCGCGTGCTAGGACAAAATGACGAAACAAAATACACACCTTGTATCTCACTTGTCGCACTTCCCATTAGAAAAGGTAGCTCCATTTCCAACTGAGCCTTTGTAACAGCTTTCCCGTCGATCTTCTCTAATCGGAACAACTTTAAATCAAACTCACCGAGTCCAAACTTTCCGCTTATTGTTTGATTATATGTCCATTGAATTGTGCTTTGTCATGTCAAACGGTATGCGACTTATGTGTCATTCGAATGCCGATCCTTTGTCATCATCTCGATAAAAACTCAGAATAACTTTGACCACGCCACTCGACGCCATCACGGAGATGAAGGTCAACGCTCTACGACCGTGGTACCTTTCGCATATAATATCGGTTAATATGTCACCTGGTCACGCAGCGAGGCAGGTAAAAGTCACAAAATAGCTTTGCTGTTAGGAAAAAACTATGTTGCTTTTATTAACAACAACAATCGTTAATTTAGTATAATTAATAGAATGTCACTTAACTGTTACCGTATTTTCTCGATTAAACGCCGGGCCCCGAATAAACGCCGGGTATAATTGAGGAAGTTGTAAGTAAGCTCCTCAAACGTTTGTTTGTGGTATAATTAACTTAAGATTTAAGGGCAAGGTACAAGGCTGCCAAGAAAAACGAATAATAACCCTTTTTAAAAAAATGGCGGGCGAGAAAAAACTGCTGATACAAAGAAACGCCGGGTCCACAAGGCCAAGTTTGAAATAAACGCCGGGGGCATTTAATAGAGAAAATACGGTAACTTTTCATTTATCAGTTAACTACTATATTTTTGGGCAATTATCAGTTAACTGTTAACCCCATCAGCACCCTCCTAAATGCACTGGTATTCTGAATTTCACTTTTGCCGGAACGCAATTGGCATGAAAACAAAACGAAAAAAAACTCGCGAGATAATAACGCCTTTTGTCACAACATTTCACCCACGACTGAAAAACCTTAAACAAATACTGATGAAAAATGGAGTTTTGTTCAAAACCAACCATTCCTGAAAACTATTTACAAAACGCCGCCTAACACATCATACAAGACGTAAATCACTTAACGACACGACTCATAACAGCCAAACTTTGAAAGCTAATATAAATGCATCGCAACCGCAAAACCACATAGCGGAGTCGGTGCAGGCCTGTCATGAACCTCATTTCGATCTAAGGGAAACTAAAAAAGTGACCGCCAGGAGTGGTGCCCTGTTTATCCGCTCCAGACCCAATATTTTCTATATAAGTGCGTCCATAGCAGACGTGACGGAAAAATGACCACGTGATCACCATTTTCCCGCCATTTTTCACGTCAAAATATATAAAACAGCAGACTTGATACTTTAGCTAACTACAGAACTTTCCGTTTCATTATGCAAGAGTAGGAACAGCAAAATACCATAAATTTTGACTTTCGTTCTATTTTCGAATACTGCTGGAGAGTTGAAAAAGAAATGGCTGATGGCGCGATGTCTGCTAAACATAGCTCAAAATGTCCTGGCATGGGGAAAGGCAGCTCTTGAGAAATGACATGTTGTTACGGCCTCCTTCCATTAGATTCGGCAAATGTGAAGTTCAATGTTTGAATCGGGCCTTACTTTAAAGAATATTAAAGATTCAGTCACGATTTGTTGTGTCAATTGATATTTTGATAATTAATATTAACGTCCCATCTGATCAGATATAAAGTCATTGCACGTGACGTATTATCGATGTGGGCTTTTAATTGTTTTGAGATTGCGGCAATCTATTGTATTTGATTTAGAAAGTCTTTTCCATTGTCAAATATCCCAACAGAAAATAGACAATGAATAACTGAAAATGCACTGTGTAAATTGAACCAACAACACATTTTCATCGTCAATTAGCTAGCAAGGCGGGAAAAGTCTCACTTTCACTTCACTAACATCAAAATTATTTACATTCACACTCGTGATTCTTTGTTACTCATAACTTTTTATGACTTGCACCAACACGAATTTTCAAACCAAGTTCTCTCAATCTTCTCTATCCTGCCAAGAACCATATCCAGTTGACTACTGCGCCTCGCATTTTCTACATAATGTCTGATTCTACAACGCCATCTTTACCATGTTTATTTTATATTTATTTTAGATTCTTCTTTTTTTAACCTCATGTTTCAACGCATTAACGAGATGGCTTTAAGAGCCCTTTCATTAGGTTTATAGCAGAGTTGTTTTTCAACTGTTTTAGAGCTAGGTTAAGTTCTTTTACCTACAGGTTGCAACTGAATTGATTGAAAATTCTAAAAATTGGCAGGAATGTTCTGCGATACCATTGTGTACTCAAAACGACTAACCCCGAGGAGCGAATTTTTAAGTCGTTTACCGAGTGACAACCGGAAATATCGTAAAAAGAAAAATTGGCAGGAATGTTCTGCGATACCTTGTCTACCCGGGACGACTAACCCCAAGGAGCGATTTTTCAAGTCGCTTAGCGAGTGACAACGGTAAATCTCGTGAAAAGTGTGGTACCTGCCACAGAATCTTTGCTGGTGACGACTGCCACGCTAACCACTGTCGACCCAACAAAGAAGGACAGTCGGTGTGCCAGAAATATTTCAAGTGTACAAAGTGTCACAAAGTCATGTCACATAAAAAAGAAACCCTGAAGCTCACATGTGCGGTGAAAAGATGTGCTGGAATTGTGAAGAATTCGTAGACCCCAACACACACCGTTGCTATATGAAACCCATCGAGTTTCAAGACAGTGATGAAGTAGAATGTCCAGAAGACCAAGAAAAACAAGGAAAAAAAGAAGAAAAACAGACGAAAACGAACACGTGTTGCAGAGGAGTTGATCGATGATGACGTAGAGGAACGTGATGAACAAGAAGGGCAAGAATATTTATTCTTCGACATCGAGAGCAGGCAGGACGAAGGGCGACACATCGCCAATTTATTAATTGTGCAAGACGAAACGGGGTTTGAAATGGTGTTTAAGGGGGATGACTGTGTTGATCAGTTTGGTTCTTGGTTGCTGGATGGAACTCACGAAGGTGCTATCGTCATCGCTCACAACCTGAGGGGTTATGACGGGTTTCTCCTCTGTGAATATTTTTACAAAGAGTGTCTATTACCAAGTGTGATCCTGAACGGTGCCAAGATCATGTCTATGGAACTTGAACAAGCCAACATCAAGTTCCGCGATTCTCTCAACTTTTTACCTATGCCGCTCAAAAAGTTACCAAAAACATTTGGGTTGACAGAACTCAAAAAAGGTTACTTCCCCCATTTCTTTAATCGCAAAGAAAATCAAAACTACATTGGTCCGCTCCCTCCTATTGAAAACTATGACCCAGACAGTATGAAAATCGAAGAAGATGATGAAAATGAACATGAGGAGTTTCTGGCGTGGTATAAAGCATTAGAAAAGGCTGAATATGTGTTTGACTTCGCGAATGAAATGGAAGAATATTGTCGCAGCGATGTGGACATTTTGCGAAGATGTTGCCTCAAGTTTAAACAACTCATGGAAGAAACCTGCAATCTCGACCCTTTCAAGTATTGTGTCACTATTGCCAGTGCATGCAACCGTGTGTTCCGTCGATAATTTTTAGAAGAAAAAACCATTGGCCTCATTCCTCCTCAAGGGTATCAACCTGCTCGAAAGTTTTCAATCATGGGTCTTCAGTGGTTAGCACGGGTACAATATCAGACGGGTGCCCGTATTCTACATGCGCTGAACGGAGGCGAGCAACGGATCGATGGGCATTACGTGGATGGATACGATCCAGTCACGAAAACCATCTATGAATTTATGGGGTGCATGTTCCATGGATGCAGTAAATGCTATTTGCCAGAGACGGTCAATCCAGTCAACGACACCACCATGGAAGATCTTCTAGAAGGAACCACTCGTAAAATGGAACGTTTCAGAAAACTTGGATACCAAGTGGAAGTCAAATGGGAATGTGGCTTCAAGCAGGAACTGGGCAGTAATCCCGAGATGAAAGCCTATATCCAAACCCTCCAGTTCGACAAGCCCTTAGAACCTCGTCATGCATTTTTTTGGTGGACGGACCAATGCTGTATGTCTTTTCAAAGAAGTGACACAAGACGAAAAAATTCATTACGTGGACTTTACATCCCTGTACCCTTGGACGAATAAGTACTGTGAAGTGCCCATTGATCATCCCGAAATTCTTACAAGCGAAGCATTGACTAACCGTTCACCCAGTGAATTCTTTGGCCTTATCAAGTGTATCATTTTACCACCTTCCTTCCTCTTTCATCCTGTTCTCCCGTACCGCGCTCAAGGCAAACTGATGTTCCCCTTATGTCGAACTTGTGCCGAAAATTTACAGCAAACACCTTGTGAACACAGTGACGAAGAACGCATGTTATCTGGTACCTGGTGTTCGATTGAAATTGACAAGGCATTGCAACTGGGGTATAGAATGATTCGAATGGTTGAGGTGTGGCATTTTCCCCAAAAATCATCCACTCTGTTCAGAGGGTACATCGATACCTTTCTAAAAATTAAACAAGAAGCAAGCGGATGGCCAGGTTGGTGTGACACAGAGGAGAAGAAACAAAATTACATCGGAGATTATCAAAGAAAAGAGGGGATCAGGCTGGATTATGACAACATTAAAAAGAACCCTGGGCTTCGTTAACTGGCAAAACTCATGTTGAATTCTTTTTGGGGAAAATTTGGGCAGCGTGACAATATGCCTCAAGTGGAGCTTGTAAAGGACCCAGAGCGTTACTTTAAACTTCTTACCTGCCAGTCTACTCAAGTGAAGAACATTCAGTTTGTCAACGATGAATGTTTGGAGGTTCATTACACGCAAGGCGAAGATTTTGTCTCCACATCGAACAAGACAAACGTGGTAATCGCTGCGTTCACGACAGCTCATGCCAGATTGAAACTGTACTCTATCCTTGAACCTCTACAAACAAGAGTGCTTTATTTTGACACCAATTCTGTCATATTTACAAGCCAGCCTGGTGAATGGATGCCCCCACTGGGTGATTATCTGGGAGAACTAACCAATGAACTTAAAGGTGATGACTATATTATCACCTTTGTCTCTGGGGGACCGAAAAATTATGCCTATCAAACCAAGAATGAAAAAACAGTCTACAAAGTGCGAGGCTTTACTCTGAATTTTCGTGGTTCTCAAAAACTCAACTTCAACACCATGTGTGCCCAAGTGTGTAACCCAGATGGAGAGGAGATCGTCATCGAGAATCCACACTTCATCAAACGTGACGCTCAAACAAAAACAATTCACACTGTCAAGTTGGAAAAGAAATACAATCTCGTCTACGACAAGAGAGTGGTGCATGGTTTCACAACACTTCCTTACGGTTACCGCTGAACTGATAAAAAATGAAAACAAAAACAAAAACAAAAAAATGGAGGTTAGGGATGGCTATAAGGGGAGGTTGGAGGCCATCTGAAGCTCAAACTGTATCGAGCTGTCAACATGAACAGGTTGTATTTTTACCTGGTTCGTGCTTGTGCCCAACACTCTTTCTCGCAGTACGCATTCAGCACTATATCACATGATCATTGGCCAGATGTTCTCAAGCACCATGAACCGATGAATTATGGCCGCTTGTTGGTTTTTTATGCTTACATGAATCAAAGTAACATCACACTGGCTGAACAATACGGATTTCATCAAACATTCCGTGTGACGTATTCAGCGCATTACCTTTCCACCTGGTGGATGTTTTGGCAGATTATAAAAGGCATCTGGACAAACGTTTCTCATCAGTTGTTTTGAGACCATGGGAGGTGTCACAAGTCGTTTTTGCGGAAGTTCATCGCCTACCTTGGCTTTAAGTGATATATGTCAGAGGATGCGTTGTTTAGTTGCATGTTGCGGCAGCGAAGTACACATCGATTTTAGAGATGCCCCAGAAGAGCAGGAAGCGGATAACCAAGAAGAAGAAGACCAACAATCAAAAGAACCGTCTATTAAAGAAACTCTATTATGAATTTAATCGTCCTTCAGCTTTAGGTGGCGCAGAAAAGTTGTACCGTGCTGCTCGTCAATATGGAATAACCCGTTCGCAAGTACTTCATTGGTTACAATTACAACCAGGCTACACCCTTCACATGCCTGCAAGAAAACACTTTCGTCGCAATCGAGTTTTTGTCAATGGTCTTGACGAACAGTGGCAGGCTGATTTGGCAGATCTGTCAAGTTTAAGTCGATGGAATCGGGGATACAAATATTTATTGACTTGCATCGATGTCTTATCGAAATATGCATGGTAGTGCCGTTGAAGACCAAAAGGGGGACGGCTTTGGTGGCTGCATTCAAGAAAATATTTCGACAAGGACGTAAACCCGAGAGATTGCAAACAGATGCTGGTACCGAATTCCTGAACAAAACCTTTCAAACATTTCTCGAAAAAGAAGGGGTTCGTCATTTCGTGACATACAACGAGACGAAGGCTCAGATTGTAGAACGTTTCAACAGAACTCTGAAACAGTTGTTATGGAGGTTGTTTTCCACTTCCAGTTCCTACCATTATTTGGACAAATTGGACAGTTTGGCCAATGAAAATTATAATCAGTGTGTTCACCGTAGTATCAAGATGAAGCCTGCGGATGTAAACGTGTTCAACGCGCAAGATGTCTGGAGAACCTTATATGGTAATCAATCAGCCTCAAAAAAGTACAAATTCCAAGTGGGACATCAGGTCAAAATCAGTAAGCATAAACGCATCTTTGAGAAAGGTTACTTACCATCTTGGACAGAAGAAACATTTACAATTGCAAAGAGACTTCCTCGAGATCCACCCGTGTATCGTTTAAAGGAAGCAGACGGTGATTGGATCCAAGGCACTTTTTACGAACAAGAGTTACAGAAAGTGATCGAGAAGCCTGATCATTTGTTTCGCATTGAAAAAATTTTAAAGTATCGCGAAAAAGGTGTCCACAAAGAGGCTTTGGTCCATTGGAAAGGTTGGCCCAAGAAATACGACAGTTGGATTCCCTATAAACAGCTGGTGTCCCTGCAACAAGCATGATTCAAGATGATGATTTTTACGTTATGCTTCCGAGTAATGCAAACACGAACTTGTTCCCAACCAATTCAGAATCATACTACCGTGTTGCACTACCTCGACAAATTCATTTGAAAGACGAGGAAGACTGGGAGGTTGGACTCCATCACGTTATCTATCCGTTCTCGTGGTTCGAAGTTCCCCACGAATGCAATCATCCACACGTCATGTTCCGACGTTTTGGTACGCAAAAGGTAGACGCTGTGACTTTACCCGTGGGAAGATATCGAACAGCTTTAGATGTTGTAGAAGGATTATTACAGTGCATGAACAATCCAAGCAATCCCTGGTACTTTAACCTTACTGTAGATGATGAGTGGAACATTACTCTCACGTCACGTGACGTTTGGATGATGGTTACAGTACCAATTGCTCAAGCCTTAGGATGGATAACCAATGACAAGACAATTCGAAGCCATGGTCTGTATGGATTAAAGATTCAAGACAGTTTGAAATCAACCCCTGATTACGGGTACGAATGGTGTACACTACCGCTACATTCATCTATAACCTTTCCTGGCACCTTCGTAATCCCTTTAACCGTTTCTTTCTGTCGCTGCACACACAGAGTCGTGCAAGTACAAACCAATCTCACAGAGCCACTTCAAGTGGGTGAAAAACTTCTTCATCTGCTACACGAAAGGGTACCACATGGCATGTTTCGAGAGACCTAAATGGAGGAACCAGAACATATTCATTATCTTCCACTACGAACTAAAATATTCCAAACCATTGACATCTATTTAATAAGTGGTTGTGGACAACTACTTTCATTTCAAGGTGGTATCGTAAACGTGACACTTCACTTCAGACGACGAACAAGATGAGTAATAGTTTCTACATTGTCGTAACAAGCGATGCAAGTACAGCTCAATACCCTGACAACAAGACTGCTAGTTTCAAAATGCAACTACCAAGTCAAGTGCATTTGAGTGAGGATTGGGAAGTTGCAATGACAAATGTCATTTATCCCCATACTTGGCAAAATGTTCGTCACAACCAAGTATCTTATCTTCTAAGCTGTCATCATGATTTCTCGTGGACGTTACCAATTTATCTGCCCAGTGGTACTTATCACACTGTGGACGATTTAGTTAGAGGTATGGTGACAGGACTGCACAGTGCATTTCCCGATATTTTTCTTAAAAGTGGAGAAACGGTAAAACGTATCGGAGGAAGTGAGTGTTTCTACATTCGTACAAAAGCACAGTGTTACTACGAATTCAATTTACCTCCTGGCTTTCAAGTGACGTTACCCAAGAACCTGGCTAAAGCTTTAGGGTATTTGAACCATCGAGATCTCGTACCAGCCCTTTATCGGACCAAAAGTCCTACATCTGTTCAGCTGAAAAAGAACCAGTGTGTGACCCTTACAGCTACAACCACCACGGTACGACGAAACGATGAACTGGTATGGGGAATGTTAACCAAGCATTCGTTTCAAACCATGTACATCTACTCTGACCTAATAGAGTCCTTAGTGGTAGGGGATGTACAAGCCAATCTGCTGCGTATGATAGTACCTCGCGGTCAACCTGGTGAGATGGTGGCAGAGGAAATAAAGATACCTACCTACCATCGGTTACGTACATCCATATTCTCTTCGGTGGAGATTAATATAAGAGGTGACACTGGGCAGTTAATATCATTTGCGTCTGGTGCTGTACGAGTAACATTACATTTTCGACGTCGTGCAATTCTATAAAATGATTTTGCCTATGAACCATCAATTTTACCCTTACCAACGACAAGTCATACCTTTCGGACAACGAGGTAAAGGCGATATTAGTATATTTGGTGGAAAACATCCTTATGGTCAAGGAGGCAATGGAATAGGGGGAATGTTTCGTTCTCTCCTTCGAACAGCTACACCATACCTCAAGACAACCGTAAAGAAAGTGGGCAAACGTTTGCTCAATACGGGATTGGACACCGGGATGCAAATTGTTCAAGACGTTATGAATGGTCAACCTTTAAAGAAAGCTGCCAAATCCAGAGCAAAAACTGCTGGTATAAGCTTTCTGACGGGTGCTTTTCAAGACATTACGCAACGAGGTCGTGGAGAAAGAGTACTTAAACGCAAGCGGAAAACTATTCCAATCAGTTCAAGACAAACCAAGAAACCGAGAACATCAACGTCAAGGTTCAAAACTATTTTTGACTGAATATGACTTCAGCACATCCTCGCTCTGCTCCAGGTGAAAACTCCAGTTTGCAGTTGTTCCAAGGACCAGTAACAGACGTCTCCATTGTTAAAAGTAAATGGGTGGATTATGAACCAATTCAAAGTGGGACCAATCCTATTGAATTTGTTATCAAGCCTCTATCAGATTACATCGATATCAACAAGACTGAACTGCGGTTAGTGGTGAAAATTACAAAACGAAATGGAGGAGAGACAGGAGCTGGGAAGAAGTATACGTTGATCAACAACGCTCTTCATTCTATCATCAAACAGTTCACTATCAAGATCAATGAAACCCTTGTCACAGAACAATCAGACACACAAGCCTACAATGCTTATATCAAGACCTTGCTTAACTTTACTGATCAGGCCAAGAAATCGTACTTGACAAAAGCGTTGTACTACAAAGACACTGCTGGGCATATGGATGAGGTGGATAATACAGCAGATCGAAATTTGGGTCTAAAAAAGAGTGGTTCTTTTACCACTGGAGATGCTGAAGTTGGAATGGTTGGTGTACCTCTGTGTGATGTATTCAACATTGATAAGTTACTGTTGGATGGATTGGAATGAAAAAGTATGAAAAAAGAACGTGGTGGTAAAATGGTCTTGCGTTCTAGCACTACTACGACTCGCTCAAATCGAAAGCGCCCAGGAATGTCTAAACAGTCTAAAGTTGGTCAACATTTACCCTTTCTTTGTACGTGTTTTAAGAGCAACGGAAAACAACGCAAAGATATGATATCCCATGCGAACAAGGGTCAAATGGAAGCTATTGGCGAGATTGCTCTAAATCTCCTTAAAGGAAACATTGTGGTACCGAGGTCATCATTTACACGATTGAAGCCGCACAAGTCAAAGCTTCTGTATTTGATCCGCAAGACACCAAGCCTTAAAAGGAAAAAGGAAGTGCTCAATCAGAAAGGCGGATTTCTACCAGCCCTAACTGCATTGATTGCGCCTCTTGCTGTGGATTTATTGGGAAACGTTTTAAAATGAAACATGCACAAAAGATGCAGATTCTATGGTTATCAACAATGTATCAAGGATCGTGTGATACCTGCATATAAAGTATGCGAAGGTGGGAAACAGCTCTGTTGCAAACACGTGGAAGTGTCAACCTTGAGGGTATCTGGATCAGAAAAGAACCCTTTGAGGCCATACTTCATGTGCAGACAAAAGGAAAAGTGTCAGTTCTTTCAATGGGCCGATGAATTGCCTGCAGATGTCTTTGGTCCTCCAGTGTACAAACCAAGAGAAACTGAAGCGAATGTCGTGGTGATTAAAAATCAAGACAAGATCAAACGACCTACACTTCAGAGACAATTTAGCAGAATAGATAAAACAAAATGTCAAAGAGATCTTGGACAATTAATTGCAGATGGCTTGTAAAATAAACATAAAAATCACACTCTTTGTAACAAAGTAGAACTGATTGTAATCATTGTTTTTGTTTAATTAATAAAATAATTTTGACAACATCAAATATTGTGTCGTATTTATTTTCTGGGTGTCTTTTTGAATACTTAATAAGGGTGCACAAAACCGGTTTGACTCGTTTTTCTAGAGAGTGGCCATTTTGAATAATATACCTCTAGACCAACTGGAATGAACTGGTTTGACCATGACGTCAGTGTATTTTCATTGGTTCATCACCCGTCCTTTGTTCTTTTGCCTTTAAATTGAAACCACCACCCGGATGGTTGGGTGGACACGTAACACTACATCACACCATACACTTCTCTCTAAAACACTTTATAAATATTCAATAAAATCTCAGAATACATCTCTTTCAATTCATGCATCCTTAATGACTCCACCTATACGGCCTGCATCTCATTAAACCCCTCCTGTACCTATACGGCATGCATCTCATTATCTCCTGACCGAAAACCGGTTTGACAGAGCCAACCTCATTAACTCAGGGTTGCTGCATATATGAATAAATTCTCCCAAGCATCCGTGTTAGACTTCTAAGCAGCATAGTCAATATGATTTGCTTGATGATATGGGTATTTTCCCTAGAAGTAATGATCAAGACGAAATTATTATGAAACGAATGTGTGATGATGATTACTACACACTTGTGCGTTCTTTGAATGAAAAACAACAACAGTTTTTTTATCATGTTTTGCATTCAATAAAAACTAAAGATGACCCACTTACATTGTTTTTAAGCGGAGGTGCTGGAGTTGGCAAAAGTACTGTTACTAATGCATTATATGAAGCACTCATCAGATATTTGAATAGTATTGCAGGAGAAAATCCAGATGATATTAAAGTTTTGAAAACCGCTCCGACTGGGAAAGCTGCTTTCCATATTAGAGGCAATACATTGCACACTACATTCAAGTTACCAGTGAATAGAGGTTTTCACTACTGTGCACTACAACCTGACAGACTTAATACCATTAGGACACAACTGAAAAAACTAAAAGTAGTATTCATTGATGAAATTTCTATGGTTGAAAGTGGTGTGTTCAATTTTCTTAATTTGAGATTACAACAAATAATGGGAACCAGAGAGCCATTTGGTGGAATAAGCATAATGTGTTGGAGATCTTTTCCAGTTGAAACCAGTTTTTGATTAATGGATTTTTGAAAACTCTCAAATGGCGTTTAGTGCGTTAGCAAGCAACATTTGGACTGATAACTTCACCATGTTTGAATTAACAGAACTAATGAGGTTCCCCTCCTTTTGCAAAAAAAAAAAATAATAATAAAAGTGATAAGGCCCAGTCTGTAACATTTTCTAAACACGTCTATTGCATAACCAAATTATAGACCCCATTTTAGTCACAAGCGTGAAAATATAAACTTTGTAATCGAGAATTAGTGACTTCCTGTTTTTAATACCCCAAATGGTTACTAAAATAAAACTACGCCCATTTCGTGAACATAAATTTCTATTGGCTGATTTGCATCATGTGATGTTTTCATGTACGTATTTTGGATAGACATATTCTAAAGGTGCGCTACAATCCTACAACGGCATCTTTACCATATTCACTATAAATTCTTGTATTTTTTTTTAATTAACTTCACGTTCTAGCGAATTAACGAGATGGCTTTAAGGGCCCTTTGATTAGCTACAAGAATGACACCACACAATATTTCAGGTAAAAATACGTTTGTTTTGATCTTTTATATTTATCACAGTATAATACGATAAGTGAACCTTTTCTATATTCTCATGCATTTCCTCTACATTTAAAAATACCAACGGTCACACAGTTTGTCTGGGCTCCCTGTGGTGTAACGCAATCTGAGATGTCTTAGATTTTTCTAGAAAGTTCTACTTTTAAGGTGTTTCGATACAGTTTTCTGGAGACCATACTTCCATTTTTCAATCGGCTTTTAAGCGGTCTTTTCCAATTCAGATCAACGTGAAATTTTCACTACCGACTGGTTTTGAATTGAAGTTTGGCTCAATATATATATTCTGGTAAAATCGATGTTACCATGATGACGATAAACAATCCAAAGCCATTTGGGTGAGTTATGACTTTTTTGGTTTGGTGGAAAACCAAAAAAGTCATAACTCACCCAAATGGCTTCGGATCGGCTTGAAAAGCCATAGGACAACAGAAAAGACAACAAGGCATTGAAGGAAGTCGATTTTATTGTCAAAATTAACGTATATTCAAGAATAATTTCTAAACCGTTTTTTCCCATACAAACCTTTATAAATTCAAACTGTTGTAACACAACACCATAAAGCCGCTAAGCGCGAGTCGCGTTTCAGAGTAATCTAATCATGAGCCTGGGCCGCCTGTGATATTGCAGGTTATATTTCCACTTCAAAACCAGTCACGATCACGGACTCGATTTACTCACGACCCACCCTGATCACAGGTTTGCCTAAAACCCCAGTCATGCTCACAGGCTTGTTTCTACTCGTAACCAATATTACAAGTGTCATTTCCACTTTAAAATCAGTCACGATCACGGACTCGATTTACTGTCACAACCACAGTCATAAAATCGTAACGCAATAAAATTCCAGCCATGGTCGCAGGCTTGTTTCAACCCGTAACCAATATTACAGGTTATACCAGTCACGGTCACGGACTAGTAACTGCTACACCATGGACACAAGTCGCAAACCAACTCGCCCATTTTAAAAACGTCGATGACGAACGGGGAAGAAAAAGCTAGAAACGAGTAAAACTTACTTCTGGTGCGGCTTGTACATTTTGCTGGGCCGCTCCTACTGGCGGAATTTCTAGTTCAACCTGACGTTCCACAGGGACCGGATCAGCAAGCACAGCTCTCACAGCTTCTGGGATCGGCAAGGGCGCTTGACCATCGGCCATATTATTTGAATGTTCAGCCGGGGTTGAAGAAGGAAAACTCGACGCCACAACAAATGGGAAACAACGACCCTCTCTCGGTTTTCTGGAACAAGTAATTGTCAGTACAAATTCGCCGCACATGCAAGCCACACAGGCAAATTCGCCACGCCGACGAGCCTTACAGGCATACATAAATACACAAATTTTATCACGCAGAGAAGATTCTTAAGCATTAACGGAGCAAAAACTTCGCCACGCAGGCAGACCGCGCGTCTAACAGGCAATTGTCAGTACAAAAATTAAACACAAACCAGGGACGCGAAGAGCAAAACACTCGCAAAGTTACAAACCTGATAAACGGACAACTCATACGACACCGAACCTCATTCGCCTGTACAGCCGGTCGAACTTCAGCCGCTGGCAGAACTGCCGCGTCGGCTGGAGGGTTTAATTACCGCTGCTATTGCTTCATCTACCACAGCGCGAGGAACTTGTTCCACGTCGGCCATCGAGTAAGTTGGGGTTGATAACCAAAACGCCAAACTCTTCCCTTTTGCGGCCTCCAGTAGAGTGATGGGGTGAAGCACATGTAATTCTTTGATAGTCATCACTTGCATAATCCCCAGGGTATTAATTACCAATGCAAATCGAGTTTGCATTGTGTTTGGTAGATTCTGCATGTACCGGTCACATATTACGTAAAACAAAAGGAACAAAGAACGACAATAATACAAATGCAAAACAAGACCAAAAATACAATACCTCACAAACAATAGAAGACAATGAGTGGTTCATGGATACCGGTACATGCAGAAAGACCCTAGTGTTTTGATAAGCAAGGCTATCTCTAAAGGTATCTGCGCAGAATTAAGATCTAAGATCACAACTCCACCAATATACTAGCCCAGCTGAAGTACACAAAAATTTTCAGCAATGAAACTTTAGAATGGAAAGAAATATATAAATTGCCACACAAGGTTGCTTTAGATACAAACTCGAGAGAATTTCAATTACAGAATACTAAATAGAATTTTAGCAACGAACAGCCTTCTGAAGAAAATATAAATAACAAACTCTTCAGATTGCTCCTTCTGTGGTACTGTGGACTAATCCCTCGAACATATATTTATATCCCGCCCCATTATCACAACACTTTGGACATATATTATTGATTGGTGTAACAAAAGGAATATTGAAATTACATCACTTTCTGACATCGATAAAATGTTTGGTCTATGATCGATATCAAAAAGTGATGTAATTTCAATGTTCCTATTGTTACACCAATCAATAAGATCTGTCCAAAGTGTTGTGATAATGGGGCGGGATATAAATAGATGTTAGAGGGATTAGTCCACAGTAACACAGAAGGAGCAATCTGAAGAGTTTGTCATTCCTATTTTCTTCAGAAGGCTGTTCATTGCTAAAATTGTATTTATAAAGAAAGGATGATCTCTTGTTGTTAAATCACATTGTAATCATTGCGAAACAATATATCTATTACTGCAGAAACAACACTTTAAAATCATCTTTTAATGTCCTTTTATCGAGAATCAACTCAAGTTATCAACTTAAAAGTAGGATCGCCAAGTCAAAAAATAAATAAGCTGTGCATATCAAGAAATGGTGTAAATATATTTAAATATATATTGCACTAATGAACATTAATCAACCGATATAAGCCTTCGAATCGCACATGTTATTTATAAATATTAAATAAATAATATCATCAATGTGGCCGTTTTGGTGTGCAAAATACAGTAATATGATGAGAGGATAATTTAGCATTTTAAAGGGGAATTGATTTGGACCAATGGTTGGAAGAGCTCTGTAGGGCCAAAATAGTTCAACAAGGGCTAAATGGGCCTTTAGATCAAGATGGTCACTTTAAGAATTAAATTAGCTCTAGGGAAGTCGGGGATAATCCACAATTTGGGGCTCAGTGTAGTTTGAATGGAAATTAAAAAAAAACAGTGTTTATTTAATAGTTAAAGTGCCCCTGTGATCAAATTTTTGATTTTCCTCTTTTTACATTTTCGTGTACAATTAGACCTTCTTACTCATCTTGCCAAATTTCAATTCATTACGAACATCAGAAGTCATTTTATTTTAACATTTATTTCCGAGAATTTGCGGCCGCCATTAATCAACCTTGTTCCAAGGCTTGGTTGCGAATGGGAGAAAGTGACGTCAAAGACTCAAACATACCTCACGGGTTGAAATTATGATAACGATAAGTATTGAAAATCACGCGAAAAGCAACAAAAACTTTGGACTTGTTCTTCGTGCAATTTTCTACGCTGATTGTTATTATAATTTCAACCCGTGAGGTATGTTTGAGTCTTTGACGTCATTTCTCCCATTCGCAACCAAGCCTTGGAACAAGGTTGATTAATGGCGGCCGTAAATTCTCGTAAATAAATGTTAAAGTAAAATGACTTCCGATGATCGTAATGGATTGAAATTTGGCAAGATGAGTAAGAAAGTCTAATAGAACACGAAAATGTAAAAAAAAAATGAAAATCAAAAATTTCATCATAGGGGCACTTTAACTATTGATTACTATTTATATATCATATTCATTAGGAAAGTCGTGCTTGATTTTGTGTGATCATACAGCATGAATCTTTGTTATGTGTTATTGCCGTAATTAAACTTAGTTTTGTTGCTAAGTTTATATTTATTTATAAAATATCTCAAGCGAGATTACGGCAAAGAATAATTGATCTCATTTTGGATGCCGTTATCTTACAGGTAAATAACTCACTTCAACAAGCAATTCAGATGCTTGCAGAAACCCAACAGACATCGAAACAGTCTGCAAGTGAAAAAAAATACTTACTTAATGTTACATCTTGGTATTGCGCAAACAGAAGGAAACAAACCTAAGGAGGGAAGTCTGTATAACAATCTTGGCAATGTTTTTCAAAGTGTCGGTGATGTCAACAAAGCCTTAGAATACTACAACTTAGATCTTTATATTGTGAAAGACCTGGGAGATACGTCCGGGGAAGGAAGTGCCTATAGCAATTTTGGCAATGCTTATAAAAGTCTCGGTGATTTCAACAAAGCCGTAGAATACCACAACTTAGATCTTAGTATTTCTAAAGACCTAGGAAATAAGGCCAGGGAAGGATGTGCGTATGGCAATCTTGGCACAGCTTTTAAAAGCCTCTGTGATTTCAACAAAGCCATGGAATACCACAACCTTCGTCTTAGTATTGCAAAAGAGGTGGGAGATAAGGCCGAGGAAGGACGGGCATATGGCAATCTTGGCATTGCTTTTAGAAGTCTCGGTGATTTCAACAAAGCCATAGAATACCACAACCTTCAACTTAGTATTGCTAAAGAGGTGGGAGATAAGGCCGGGGAAGGACGTGCGTATGGCAATCTTGGCAATGCTTTTCGCTATCTCGGTGATTTCCACAAAGCCATAGAATACCACAACCTACATCTTAGTATTGCAAAAGAGGTGCGAGATAAGGACGGGGAAGGACGTGCGTATTGCAATCTTGGCAATGCTTTTGACAGTCTAGGTAATTACAACAAAGCCATAGAATACCACAACCTTCATCTTAGTATTGCTAAAGAGGTGGGAGATAAGGCCGGGGAAGGAGGTGCGTATGGCAATCTTGGCATTGCTTTTAAAAGTCTCGGTGATTTCAACAAAGCCGTAGAATACCTCAACTTAAATCTTAGTATTGCGAAAGAGGTGGGAGATAAGGCCGAGGAAGGACGGGTGTATAGAAATCTTGGCATTGCTTTTAAAAGTCTCGGTGATTTCAACAAAGCCATAGAATACCACAACCTTCGTCTTAGTATTGCGAAAGAGGTGGGAGAAAAGGCCGAGGAAGGACGGGCATATGGCAATCTTGGCTTTGCTTTTAGAAGTCTCGGTGATTTGAACAAAGCCATAGAATACCACAACCTTCAACTTAGTATTGCGAAAGAGGTGGGAGATAAGGCCGAGGAAGGACGTGCTTATTGCAATCTTGGCAATGCTTTTGAAAGCCTCTCTGATTTCAACAAAGCCATAGAATACCACAACCTTCGTCTTGGTATTGCAAAAGAGGTGAGAGATAAGGCCGAGGAAGGACGGGCGTATGGCAATCTTGGCATTGCATTTGAAAGTCTCGGTGATTTCAACAAAGCCATAGAATACCACAACCTTCAACTTAGTATTGCGAAAGACATGGGAGATAAGGCCTGGGAAGGAGAGGCGTATTGCAATATTGGCAATGCTTTTTACAATCTCGGAGATTTCAACAAAGCAGTAGAATACAACAACCTACATCTTAGTATTGCGAAAGAGGTGGGAGATAAGGCCGGGAAAAGATGTGCCTATTGCAATCTTGGCAATGCTTTTTACAATCTCGGTGATTTCCACAAAGCCATAGAATACCACAACCTACAACTTAGTATTGCGAAAGAGGTGGGAGATAAGGCCTGGGAAGGAGAGGCGTATTGCAATCTTGGCATTGCTTTTAAAAGTCTCGGTGATTTCAACAAAGCCATAGAATACCACAACCTTCATCTTAGTATTGCTAAAGAGGTGGGAGATAAGGCCGAGGAAGGACGTGCTTATTGCAATCTTGGCAATGCTTTTGAAAGCCTCTCTGATTTCAACAAAGCCATAGAATACCACAACCTTCATCTTAGTATTGCTAAAGAGGTGGGAGATAAGGCCTGGGAAGGAGGTGCGTATGGCAATCTTGGCATTGCTTTTAAAAGTCTCGGTGATTTCAACAAAGCCGTAGAATACCTCAACTTAAATCTTAGTATTGCGAAAGAGGTGGGAGATAAGGCCGAGGAAGGACGGGTGTATAGAAATCTTGGCATTGCTTTTAAAAGTCTCGGTGATTTCAACAAAGCCATAGAATACCACAACCTTCGTCTTAGTATTGCGAAAGAGGTGGGAGATAAGGCCGAGGAAGGACGGGCATATGGCAATCTTGGCATTGCTTTTGGAAGTCTCGGTGATTTCAACAAAGCCATAGAATACCACAACCTTCAACTTAGTATTGCTAAAGAGGTGGGAGATAAGGCCGGGGAAGGACGTGCGTATGGCAATCTTGGCAATGCTTTTCGCAATCTCGGTGATTTCCACAAAGCCATAGAATACCACAACCTACATCTTAGTATTGCAAAAGAGGTGCGAGATAAGGACTGGGAAGGACGTGCGTATTGCAATCTTGGCAATGCTTTTGACAGTCTCGGTAATTACAACAAAGCCATAGAATACCACAACCTTCATCTTAGTATTGCTAAAGAGGTGGGAGAAAAGGCCGAGGAAGGACGGGCATATGGCAATCTTGGCTTTGCTTTTAGAAGTCTCGGTGATTTGAACAAAGCCATAGAATACCACAACCTTCAACTTAGTATTGCGAAAGAGGTGGGAGATAAGGCCGAGGAAGGACGTGCTTATTGCAATCTTGGCAAAGCTTTTGAAAGCCTCTCTGATTTCAACAAAGCCATAGAATACCACAACTTAAATCTTAGTATTGCGAAAGAGGTGGGAGATAAGGCCGAGGAAGGACGGGTGTATAGAAATCTTGGCATTGCTTTTAAAAGTCTCGGTGATTTCAACAAAGCCATAGATTACCACAACCTTCGTCTTAGTATTGCGAAAGAGGTGGGAGAAAAGGCCGAGGAAGGACGGGCATATGGCAATCTTGGCTTTGCTTTTAGAAGTCTCGGTGATTTGAACAAAGCCATAGAATACCACAAACTTCAACTTAGTATTGCGAAAGAGGTGGGAGATAAGGCCGAGGAAGGACGTGCTTATTGCAATCTTGGCAAAGCTTTTGAAAGCCTCTCTGATTTCAACAAAGCCATAGAATACCACAACCTTCGTCTTGGTATTGCAAAAGAGGTGAGAGATAAGGCCGAGGAAGGACGGGCGTATGGCAATCTTGGCATTGCATTTGAAAGTCTCGGTGATTTCAACAAAGCCATAGAATACCACAACCTTCAACTTAGTATTGCGAAAGAGTTGGGAGATAAGGCCTGGGAAGGAGAGGCGTATTGCAATATTGGCAATGCTTTTTACAATCTCGGAGATTTCATCAAAGCAGTAGAATACAACAACCTACATCTTCGCATTGCGAAAGAAGTGGGAGATAAGGCCGGGAAAAGATGTGCCTATTGCAATCTTGGCAATGCTTTTTACAATCTCGGTGATTTCCACAAAGCCATAGAATACCACAACCTACAACTTAGTATTGCGAAAGAGGTGGGAGATAAGGCCTGGGAAGGAGAGGCGTATTGCAATCTTGGCATTGCTTTTAAAAGTCTCGGTGATTTCAACAAAGCCATAGAATACCACAACCTTCATCTTAGTATTGCTAAAGAGGTGGGAGATAAGGCCGAGGAAGGACGTGCTTATTGCAATCTTGGCAATGCTTTTGAAAGCCTCTCTGATTTCAACAAAGCCATAGAATACCACAACCTTCATCTTAGTATTGCTAAAGAGGTGGGAGATAAGGCCTGGGAAGGAGGTGCGTATGGCAATCTTGGCATTGCTTTTAAAAGTCTCGGTGATTTTAACAAAGCCGTAGAATACCTCAACTTAAATCTTAGTATTGCGAAAGAGGTGGGAGATAAGGCCGAGGAAGGACGGGTGTATAGAAATCTTGGCATTACTTTTAAAAGTCTCGGTGATTTCAACAAAGCCATAGATTACCACAACCTTCGTCTTAGTATTGCGAAAGAGGTGGGAGAAAAGGCCGAGGAAGGACGGGCATATGGCAATCTTGGCTTTGCTTTTAGAAGTCTCGGTGATTTGAACAAAGCCATAGAATACCACAAACTTCAACTTAGTATTGCGAAAGAGGTGGGAGATAAGGCCGAGGAAGGACGTGCTTATTGCAATCTTGGCAACGCTTTTGAAAGCCTCTCTGATTTCAACAAAGCCATAGAATACCACAACCTTCGTCTTGGTATTGCAAAAGAGGTGAGAGATAAGGCCGAGGAAGGACGGGCGTATGGCAATCTTGGCATTGCATTTGAAAGTCTCGGTGATTTCAACAAAGCCATAGAATACCACAACCTTCAACTTAGTATTGCGAAAGAGGTGGGAGATAAGGCCTGGGAAGGAGAGGCGTATTGCAATATTGGCAATGCTTTTTACAATCTCGGAGATTTCAACAAAGCAGTAGAATACAACAACCTACATCTTAGTATTGCGAAAGAGGTGGGAGATAAGGCCGGGAAAAGATGTGCCTATTGCAATCTTGGCAATGCTTTTTACAATCTCGGTGATTTCCACAAAGCCATAGAATACCACAACCTACAACTTAGTATTGCAAAAGAGGTGGGAGATAAGGCCTGGGAAGGAGAGGCGTATTGCAATCTTGGCATTGCTTTTAAAAGTCTCGGTGATTTCAACAAAGCCATAGAATACCACAACCTTCATCTTAGTATTGCTAAAGAGGTGGGAGATAAGGCCGGGGTAGGAGGTGCGTATGGCAATCTTGGCATTGCTTTTAAAAGTCTCGGTGATTTCAACAAAGCCATAGAATACCACAACCTTCAACTTAGTATTGCGAAAGAGGTGGGAGATAAGGCCTGGGAAGGAGTGGCGTATTGCAATATTGGCAATGCTTTTTACAATCTCGGAGATTTCAACAAAGCAGTAGAATACAACAACCTACATCTTAGTATTGCGAAAGAGGTGGGAGATAAGGCCGGGAAAAGATGTGCCTATTGCAATCTTGGCAATGCTTTTTACAATCTCGGTGATTTCCACAAAGCCATAGAATACCACAACCTACAACTTAGTATTGCGAAAGAGGTGGGAGATAAGGCCTGGGAAGGAGAGGCGTATTGCAATCTTGGCATTGCTTTTAAAAGTCTCGGTGATTTCAACAAAGCCATAGAATACCACAACCTTCATCTTAGTATTGCTAAAGAGGTGGGAGATAAGGCCTGGGAAGGAGGTGCGTATGGCAATCTTGGCATTGCTTTTAAAAGTCTCGGTGATTTCAACAAAGCCGTAGAATACCTCAACTTAAATCTTAGTATTGCGAAAGAGGTGGGAGATAAGGCCCAGGAAGGACGGGTGTATAGAAATCTTGGCATTGCTTTTAAAAGTCTCGGTGATTTCAACAAAGCCATAGAATACCACAACCTTCGTCTTAGTATTGCGAAAGAGGTGGGAGATAAGGCCGAGGAAGGACGGGCATATGGCAATCTTGGCATTGCTTTTGGAAGTCTCGGTGATTTGAACAAAGCCATAGAATACCACAACCTTCAACTTAGTATTGCTAAAGAGGTGGGAGATAAGGCCGGGGAAGGACGTGCGTATGGCAATCTTGGCAATGCTTTTCGCAATCTCGGTGATTTCCACAAAGCCATAGAATACCACAACCTACATCTTAGTATTGCAAAAGAGGTGCGAGATAAGGACTGGGAAGGACGTGCGTATTGCAATCTTGGCAATGCTTTTGACAGTCTCGGTAATTACAACAAAGCCATAGAATACCACAACCTTCATCTTAGTATTGCTAAAGAGGTGGGAGATAAGGCCGGGGAAGGAGGTGCATATGGCAATCTTGGCATTGCTTTTAAAAGTCTCGGTGATTTCAACAAAGCCGTAGAATACCTCAACTTAAATCTTAGTATTGCGAAAGAGGTGGGAGATAAGGCCGAGGAAGGACGGGTGTATAGAAATCTTGGCATTACTTTTAAAAGTCTCGGTGATTTCAACAAAGCCATAGATTACCACAACCTTCGTCTTAGTATTGCGAAAGAGGTGGGAGAAAAGGCCGAGGAAGGACGGGCATATGGCAATCTTGGCTTTGCTTTTAGAAGTCTCGGTGATTTGAACAAAGCCATAGAATACCACAACCTTCAACTTAGTATTGCGAAAGAGGTGGGAGATAAGGCCGAGGAAGGACGTGCTTATTGCAATCTTGGCAACGCTTTTGAAAGCCTCTCTGATTTCAACAAAGCCATAGAATACCACAACCTTCGTCTTGGTATTGCAAAAGAGGTGAGAGATAAGGCCGAGGAAGGACGGGCGTATGGCAATCTTGGCATTGCATTTGAAAGTCTCGGTGATTTGAACAAAGCCATAGAATACCACAACCTTCAACTTAGTATTGCGAAAGAGGTGGGAGATAAGGCCTGGGAAGGAGAGGCGTATTGCAATATTGGCAATGCTTTTTACAATCTCGGAGATTTCAACAAAGCAGTAGAATACAACAACCTACATCTTAGTATTGCGAAAGAGGTGGGAGATAAGGCCGGGAAAAGATGTGCCTATTGCAATCTTGGCAATGCTTTTTACAATCTCGGTGATTTCCACAAAGCCATAGAATACCTCAACCTACAACTTAGTATTGCGAAAGAGGTGGAAGATAAGGCCTGGGAAAGAGAGGCGTATTGCAATCTTGGCATTGCTTTTAAAAGTCTCGGTGATTTCAACAAAGCCGTAGAATACCACAACTTAGAACTTAGTATTGCGAAAGAGGTGGGAGATAAGGCCGGGGAAGGAGGTGCGTATCGCAATCTTGGCAATGCTTTTAAAAGTCTAAGTGATTTCAAAAAAGTCATAGAATACCAAAACCTGAATCTTAGTATTGCGAAAGAGACGGGAGATAAGGCCCAGGAAGGAAATGCCTATTGCAATCTTGGCATTGCTTTTCAAAATCTAAGTGATTTCAAAAAAGCCATAGAATACCAACACCTGAATCTTAGTATTGCGAAAGAGACGGGAGATAAGGCCCAGGAAGGAATTGCCTATTGCAATCTTGGCGTTACTTTTAAAAGTCTCGGTGATATCCAAAAAGCCATGGAATACTACAACCTTGATCTTAGTATTGCTAAAGAAGTAGGAGATAAGGCCGGGGAAGGAGGGGCGTATGGCAATCTTGGCAATGCTTTTCATATACTCGGTGATTTCAACAAAGCCATGGAATTCCACAACTTTCGTCTTAGTATTGCGAAAGAGGTGGGAGATAAGGCCGGGGAAGGACGTGCCTATGGCAATCTTGGCACTGTTTTTAAAAGTCTCGGTGATTTCAACAGAGCCATAGAATACCACAACCTTCAACTTGGTATTGCGAAAGAGGTGGGAGATAAGGCCGAGGAAGGAATGGCATATTGCAATCTTGGCATTAATTTTAAAAGTCTCGGTGATTTCAAGAAAGCCATAGAATACCTTAATCTTCATCTTAGTGTTGCGAAAGAGGTGGGAAATAAGGACAAGGAAGGAGGTGCGTATGGCCAACTTGGCAATGTTTTTCAAAGTCTCGGTGATTTCAACAAAGCCGTAGAATGTTACCAGGCAAGCGTTAATGTATTTAATGATGTAAGAAGTCTTCTTCGGTCAAGAGATTGGTGGAAGATTACTTTTCGAGATGTAAATGATGCAAGCTATTCCGGTTTGTATAGAGTTTTGTTGAAACAAGGCAAGATCAAAGAAGCTTTGTTTGCTGCCGAAGAAGGACGAGCGCAAGCTCTAGCTGATCTTATGGAATTGGTATATTTTTCTAAAGTAGATCAGTCTGAGACAGTGAAGATAGGAAATATGGCCGGTTTAGCTGCACTTCATCATGCTCAGCTTTTCTCTCCATAGACAACATTGACGATAATATTAATGTCTAGGTACTGTCAAAAGGTAAAACGTGTTTGCCACCGAAAAAAAAAAGCTGGATAATCGCCTTTTTTTAAGAATGGAGCTACAACATGGCAGTCCTTAATTCAAAGTGCTTACATAAAAACTGGTATCGGTGCTGACGTTAGTTGCGAGAATCGACACTTGGACGCGCTTGTGCGAAAAGATGTTTTCTCTGTGGAGAGATCTGCTAAGAAAAGCTCACAACCTCCTGTCTTTGAAGGGAGTCCTTTATTCATCTTGTATAACTACATAATTGCTCAAATTGCGGACCTCGTTCAAGATGAGGAACTTGTCGTTGTCCCGGATGGTCCACTGTCGCTGGCTCCATATGCTGCCTTACTGGACCGCAATTCCAAGTATCTCTCTGAATCATTCAGAATCAGATTGATTCCCTCGTTTACCATTTTAAGGTGGTTCGATACAGTTTTCTGGAGACCATACCAACATTTTTCAATCGGCTTTTAAGCGGCCTTCTCCAAGTCAGATCAACGTGAAATTTTCACCACTAACTAGTTTTGAATTGAAGTTTGGTAAGATATATTTTCTGGTAAAATCGATATTACCATGACGACGATAAACAAGAAACTTAGAAATCAGTAAAAGTGATCCCACATAGACATCCAACATAGACATCCAGAATAGACATCTTAAAATATGGTATATGGCACACATATTTTGCAAGAATAAAAAATTATGTATGTTTGATTTCAAATAAATCGCAATAACATTTCAAACCTCACTATTTGTATACTTTGATGGCCATTTCCATAAAATGTTTCGTTTTCCATCGCCTTCTCTCTCGTAAAAGTGGGTCGGTCGGTCGGGCCAAAAAATAAAACGAAAAGAAAATTGAGCGAGGGATCCTGAGTCCAGAAAACGCCTGGATGCTAAGTAAGAACGCCTGATTACACGTGTGCTTTCGATTGCCAATGTTTTCTAAACCCAAATTTACTCCTCATCTACAATGGAGGCTAATAAATTAAATATAAAAATATTTATACAGTCGAAGCTCTCGTTAGCGGACACCCTCGGAACGCGAAAAAAGTGTCCGTAACTGGAGCTGGCCGCTTACGAGGATGGCTTTCGTAAGCGGCCACTAGAGGTGTATTGGATAGATGGCCTCTTACGGGAGCTTGCCCAGCTAACAATAAATAACCGGACGTGGATGACGACAAAACAAACACTGAATTATGGTACTGTAATTACTGTGAACGGCGATGTGAAGTTAATTGATAAAAACAAGATACAAAGGTTGTTAATAGGATTTTCTTTGGGGTGTCCGCTTACGGGAGCTTAAAAACATAAAAAATTTCTAAGTCGTAATCTTTGAAAGTGTCCGCGGCCGCTTACGGGAATGTCCGCTTACGAGAATGTAAAAATACGGAGTTTGTATGGAAGTTAAAACGGGGTTTCAAACAAGGCGGCCGTAAGTAGAGCTGTCCGCTTACGAGAGTGCCCGTTAAGAGAGCTTCGACTGTATTCAAAATAAAGTATTGATCACATGTTTAAAAAGTAACATTTTGATTGTCAGACTGTGCATCTGATTTTTTTTTTACGTTTCCAAAAAAATGGGTCGGTCGGGCGATGGGAATGGACTGTCTGTTAAATTAATCGAGAGATAAACACTGGTTTTGTGAATCTGCTTAAATAAAGTGTCAAAAAGTAGCTTGATGTTATATTTGTACACCTTCAAAGTTTTGTTTGGTTCCTCTTTTGCGATCTTGAAAACTGCTTTTTTTCCTAACATCGCTTCATGTGCAATTTTAGGGTAATTTTTCGATTCTAATCGCTTTTGTAAAAATCTGAGAAGCGGCTGCGCTCGATGGATTTTTTTTAAACGTTCACTGCGCATGCTTACCGATGTGCAAAATATTATCTAAAAAATTTATTGACATTGATTCGCTGGAACGCCTTTAAATTTAAACATTTAGTTCTAGGAGGTCCTACGAGTCTAGAAAAAGCAACTATAAAAAACAAATCGAATCGACCCAAAAATCGACCCAAAAATAACGCTACATGGCAAGCAAACCAACAGAAAAAGACAAATATAATCCACGACCAGTTTATTAAGAAGTACCCGGATACTGAATAAAGAAATCTATGGACGGAATCCCTGATCAGGAGGGAGCAACTACCACGCCCACGTGAGAGTGGAACACAACAAAGGCAGCCCAGGAAATAAGGCGAGCCAATGCGAGTTACTCTCCCTAATCCTGGATAAATTTTAAATAAATGAAAGATAGACGACATTAACAACATACAATCAGAGACAATTTACTCTCACTGTAACACAATTAAATTGAATTCTAGCCATGTTCACGGGCTTGCTTCCCCTTGATCGTATAACCATGATCACACGTTATATTTCCACTCTAAAACCAGTCATAATCACGGACTCGCTTTACTGTCACAACCATAGTCATAAAGTTTATATCGGTGAGACTGGAAGAGCTATGCAAGACAGAATAAAAGAGCATGACCGAGACATCCGATTCGCCCGTACCCAGACCTCCGCCGTTTCAGAGCACGCCAACAACACCGCACACCACCCGCTTTGGAATGAAGTAAAGTTTATTGATCGTGATCCTTATTGGTACACACGCAGGGTCAAAGAGGCGATCCACATAAGACTTAACCCTAACAACATCAACAGGGACAGTGGAATAGAAATTCCAGAAGCATGGATGCCCACGATCAAGAAACACAACAACAGGAGAGCCGTACGACTACGGACCGCCGAGGGAACAATTCGCCGAAACAACGAGGATCAAAAATGCGCCAGTCACAGCTGTTGAAAACCAACCAATCACAGCAGAGCATCGTGCTTCATAAGGTGACGCGTAACCAGTCGACCCCATCGCCTGAAGAAGACTAGCAGTATGCAGTCGAAACGTCGCGATCCACATCGGAAGTGACTACATCGTGAGACAAAGGAAAAATACTTCTTTACTAACGTCATAATGTTGGTAATTTGATTGACCGTTTACCCTAAGAACTACATAATTTGCAAAAGGTGCAAACAACTTCATTTCGGTAGAAAATTTCATCTGGTAGATTATTTGGCAGATTCCTCTTTATTTGAAAATTTTGCTTAGAATATTACTGAGTTGATTATTTAGCATGTGAACTAAAGCTGAGACCAAACTGATCATAGAAGGTTTTTTGAACAAGTGGAATCTCCTGAAAACCTTTGCAAGCAAATTCTCAAACCATGCAAGCAAGCTGTTTGCACATGGCAAATTTCTCAGATTAAACTGCCAATGAAAATACATAATGACCAAAATTTGCAAAGTTGCACAGAAAGTATTGAGTTTTTTAAACAAGCCATAAGAAGTAAAAATGTGACTAAAGTGTGTTTGTTGTTGTTATTTATTGTTTCAATATTATTTTTACAGGATAATAACCCAGGAGCCAGTGACAAAAAAGTTGACAAAGTACGCGTACAGGGATGAAGGGGTGTTCTCAGTTTTATGACAGTGTGATAATCAAGCCTTCGGCTTCATCTGATAACACTTACCAAGACCTTGATTATTCCTGATATTACAAAAACGGAATCTAATAATTGTTTTATTACTCTTTTTCTTAAAGAAAATTTCAACAAAAACACTGTCGCATGGAACATACTTTATTATTTTCCAACAAGAATAGAATTCACCACCCGTGAACTGGGCATTGCTCTTGGAAATCATGACTTGTGTGTGCACACTTAACAGATAATTCACTTACAGTGTATCTACTAGCAGATAAGTGAATAATCTTGTAGGGTGAGCTGATTTCCAGAATTAAATGTAGGTTCTTAGCCAATGAGAAGACAGATAGTGACTACAATGAATAATAATAATAATAATAATAATAATAATAATAATAATACTACTACTAATAATAATAATAATAGACTACCTTTGTCATTGAATGAATGAATGAATTCTAAGCCACGTTTTGTTTTGCTAGGGACGTAAAAAGGTTGCAAGTCCTGTAAACGAGGATGAAGTAAGCAATGAACGTGTAAGTGTTATTGTAATTTTCATGCTGAAGAGGGTTCACCTTTTCAACAGCAGCTTCCACATAAACACACAGGCTTGTACATTATGGTAAAGTTACATTTTTTTTGAGAGATGGGCTTGTTTTGTTTTGGTATTTACATGTATACTCTAGTAATGCAACACTTTTGAGTGGTACCATGGAATGTACCACTAGTCATTTGAATTTTCTCGGTGTACACACAAGCGTTGTCAAGTGTGTATACCAAGAAAGTACAAGTGACAAATGGGATATTCCATGGTATATCATGAGAAAGTGATGCATAATTATTTTATACCATGCCATAGAAATACACTAGCAGGAACAGGATCGCAGCACAAAATAGGAAGGTTGGGTGAAATACCGTTTAATAGCGGAGCACTTGCCAGGCCGAAGGCCTGGCTGCGCAGCTCCATACTCATAGAACCTATCGCCGTCATTTTTCATGGTCATGGCTAGCGGAATGTTTCGCGGGCGCGTGTCCGTCCGCCCGTGTTTGAACAACATCCGGGATCTTGAAAGCAAGGCTTTGATTTTCGCGCGGCCACACAGCCGTGAGCTCGGTAAACACTTTAGTTGTTTTGTTGTGTCTAGCGGAGAATTAAAGTCGTTATTTTCCTGCATTTTTTCACGGTTTGCTACTCAAGACAGGGATACTAATTAAGGGATACTGAGGAGCCGCTTTAATGGAAAAAGACGAGCTTTCAGGGATAAAATCTTGCTTCGAGGAACTTCATGTATTACGTTTTTATCAATGTTTTCTACAGATTTCAGAATCAGAAGCTGAGATTTGAATTTCCAAGCAAGCGAGGAACTTAAAGGTAAAACAGATTACAGTTTTCGATGAGAATTTATGTTGATATCAATCTGAGTGACTTTTTATTAGTGTTATTGTTAGTTTTGGATAATTGATTTTAAAACGTGCTTAAATTCAGTTGTATCGATCTCTTGAATTTCATCGAAGAAAGCTTGAACTCGATGAGCTATAATTAAGTTAATGGTACGCTTTTTGCTTTTAAACGTAAACTAATGGAGATTTGAATAAATTTTTTCGAAAGATGATTGTGTTGTCCATTTTTATGTGTTTGTTCATTCATTAGATAGATTGAAAAGCGATTTTATGTAAACAAAACAAGACTTTGATTTTATAGTACAGTTCTATCTTCACTCGCATCGCCTTATGCAAATATGTTTGTGTATTTTTGCAATTTTTGATTTTCAAATCAGTTTCTCGGGCAATTTTTGACAAACATAAACTGTATTTTATTCGGAAACTAGTGGTACTAGTTATTCTAGACAGAGAAAAGTTGTTTTTGTGAACTTTTGTACGGTCTATAAAAATGTACTGTGCAGACGGTCGCGTAATGCTGTTTTTGAGAATTGCTAAAATTGAAAATAGCTCGTTCGTCAATATTAATTCTTGTGCTTCCAACCTTTCACCTTAGTTAAGTTTTCACCTTAGTTAAATTTCACCTTAGTTAAGCTTGTTCAAAGTGCGACGCTATTAGGCTTGGGCTATGTATATATATTATACACTGTACAACAGCTTTTCTGTATTCTGATTGATTGTATTTTCTATGGCATGGTATAAAATATGGTTTTATGGTACGTATGTGGCAAGTACAGTTGTAGATAAGGGTAGTTTGATTTTCATCCTCCATCATCCATCATATCTTTACCTGTCTATAAGAAGCACACAGTACTAAGTTCTTTATTTTTATTCAATTTTATAGAGTCTTCCTGATATCTCTCCATATGAGTTGGAAAGATTAAAAAGAATAGAAGAGGGAAATTTGGAACTCTTAAAAAACAATTTGGTAAGATTGTGACACAACTATATGGCTAATAGTAGTACGTAATGACCCTCATTTGGTATTTGAGGAATTGAACCAATGTTAAAATTTCAATGGATAAAATAATGCATGGCATCTCACTTCCCTTGGGAAATAATATAATGAGGTTATACTGTATCAACTCTATTGATTGATTCTCTATTATTTGGAGTCAACATGCAGCCTGTTTTAACTACATGTATAGCATTGTAAAATTTTGCAGTAATGTAGTATTCTCTTTAAAAGCAAGGATTTCATTTTGCTTTCAATTAAGTAGTCTCCTGTTTTGTACACTTATGGGAATATCAAAGTATTCAAAAGCGGTATGCGCTTCACTTTTAAATGCCATTTTTTCTCATCAATTTCAGATACCGAGGCCAATGGCAATAATCACCACTCTGTTCTTTATGCAAGTAAAGAAATTAGCTGATTTAAAAACTATGCAACTTAAAAAGAAACTCTGCAAGACCTGGGTGTGCCTGTCCCTAGGGCGGGTGAAATGGCAGAAAACAAAGAGAACTTAGTGGTACTTATTGGAAAGGAGCTTTTCCTTAAAGGAAAAGTTCGCAGGAAAGACGAAACAAAAGTTGTAACAAGGGATAATCTTGTTATTGTTTAACTACTTGAATAATTAGAGTCAATAATCAACTTTTACAACCTAAGAACCAAAAAAGACATGCATACATGTCTAAACTTCAAGAAATGGTTGAAGAAGAAGAAGATTATCTTTTGTGGGTATAAATAAATCACTATCCAGCAGATAAATTTGTAAAAGCTAATTATATGTTATTCTCTGGAAAGCACTGTCCATCTTTTGAAGAACCAGGGCAAACGGGACTATTTTTTAAGTTTTGTTGCAGAAAGAAATTTTGTATAAATTCCCCATTTTTTATTAAAAAGAGATCACACAAATACATCAGGGGACCTATTATTTATAAGTTTTGCAGAAAGAAATTTATTTATTAATTCCAAAAAAAATCAAATAAATTGTGATCATCATCTTGTTGAACCTTAGATAAATATACCAGTGGGGACGGCCTTTGATTTATAAGTTCTGTTGCAAAAAGAAATTTATTTATTAATTCCAAACAAAACATTTAAATAAATTGTGATCTTGTTGAACCTTAGACAAATATACCAGTGGGGCCGGCCTTTGTTTTATAAGTTCTGTTGCAAAAAGAAATTTATTTATTAATTCCAAACAAAACATTTAAATAAATTGTGATCTTGTTGAACCTTAGACAAATATTACAGGGGACCGCCTTTGATTTATAAGTTTTGTTGCAGAAAGAAATTTATTTATTAATTCCCAAAAAAAAAATTCAAATAAAATGTGATCTTGTTGAACCTTAGACAAATATGCTAGGAGGACCTTTTATTTATTAGTTCTGATGCAAAAGGATATTTATTAATTTCAAAAAATGTTCTAATATATCACGATCTTGCTGCACCTTCTTAGAGATAGTTATATGTATTGCAATATAATAGAAGATAGAATATATTTCTTATTATGATCAATTAGATAAAAATAATAAAGGAAATTAATAATGTTGCATTGAAGCCTTGCCCTCCAGTTTCATGGATTTGTTAGCTGCTGGTTTCTCATATAAATTGCTAGGTACAAGCATGGAAAATCCAGAAACCCCAAAATGTCGCGACTGTGGAAGCTATGCACTTAAATTGTGCTAAGACAAGTGAAGCTTATTTCTATGCCAAAACTTACCAAGGTGGTGTTTACTGGTTTTTGATATGTTTATGTACCCAGTAATTTGCAAGTTTTTGTAGCATGCCTACAGTAATATGTTGGCAGAGATTTTTTTAGTACTGTAAAATCTCTGTGTAAACATTAACATTTTACAGACAAAATGTGGAAAAAAAGTGAAATTTACATAGTTTTTAAAGAGTTGATAAAATCTCTGTAAAAAGTGCACATTTACTACATACAAATTTACACAGAAAATAAAGAGATTTTACAGATATTTTGAAATCTATAAAATCCCTGTAAAAACTGCACATTTACTACATACAAATTTACAGACATAATAAAGAGATTTTACAGAGATTTTTGGAAATCTATAAAATCTCTGTAAAATATTACAGAGATTTTACAAATATTTTACAACCTTTTGTAAATTCATAATAAAATCTCTGTAAATGGTTTCAAAAATTTACAATATAAACATGAAGATTTTACAGACATTTCATAAAAAACGATGCAAAAATCGGGTGAAAATTTACAGACTTTTTATGGGATTTGTAAAATCTTTGTAAGTGTGCACATTTACAGACTTCGAAATTTACAAGGAAAATATTGAGATTTTACAAATTTTACAGAGATTTCACTAAGATTTTGTAAGTCTGTAAATGGTCCAGTTTTTCCAGTGAAATCGGCCAACGCGTTAGCCGATTTTTAGGTAAGCTTTTTCTTTCCCAGGGGAAAAAATAAATAAAAAAATATTTAATTTTCACATTTAAAATGGAACAAATGAAAGTAAAGGAATTAAGACAAATAGCAAAAGAACGACAAATTCACGGTCGTTCCAAAGCTAGAACAAAAGCTGATTTAATAAGTTTAATAAATGCATCTTCTTCCAATCTTTTAGATGCCCCCGCGCCAACTATATCAGCACCAATTCCTACCCCAACTCCACATCAACATCCTCCACAGCCCAGTCTATTTAAAACAATGCAAAATACTTTTGTTTCATGGTGGGAATGGTTTAAGGCTGCCCCTGGAAATATTGGAAATATTGGAAGAAAAGCTTCAAATATGATAACTGATTTTCACCGCAAAGTTGTAAGTTTATATCAACAACAAATTAAAGTTCAAGAAGGCCCTTCAGCCTTGGAAAAGTTTGCTCGTCAATATATCTTTGAAGGAAAAAAGGATTATCTCCGAGAGATTATTTTCAACAAGTTTTTAATCAACTCCTAACTCTTTTAACGGCTAATCGAGGCACTAAAATTAAACTGATTCTATCCTGTAGAATGAATCGCCAAAATTTACAAACTGGAGAAGTGATAGAAACAGATGCTCCTTTTCATTCGGGGATAGAGATTAATTTAGAAGCAACAGATGTAAAAGGCCTTTTAAATGAAATGATAGATACTATTCTTGAAAATATAGCAACATTTCAAATGATGGGTTCGAATTCGCAGTTTGATTATGTAAATCATTTGGAATTGCATTTAGTTGAATATAAACCTCTTGGCGGAAGCACTTATATTCCCCTTCCTCAATTCCTTCCAAGTAAATGGGCTCTGACTAATATGCGAAACAATGATCAACAATGCTTTAAATGGGCAGTAACAAGGGCTCTTAATCCTTGTGAAATTCACCCTGAATGAGTTACACCAAAATTAAAAACCCAAGCAAATGATTAATTGGACTGGAATTTCATTTCCAACAACACTGAAATAAATAGATCGTTTTGAAAGATTAAATCCAAACATTGCTGTGAATGTTCTCGGGTATGAAGCAGTTGTACATCCTTTAAGAATTTCAAACATAAACGTCAAAAGCATACAACTCTGCTTCTTTTTGAAAGAGATGAGTTAAAACAATATACCGTTGTTAACAGTTTAAGTCGTCTTCTATCTTCTCAAGTTGCGCATCATCGCGCACTCGTAAACATTTTTGTTTGCATTGCTTGAATCATTTTTATGATGAGGAGGAATTAACCAAACATGAGTCATTATGTTGCAATAGTGACGCGATAAAAATAGAAATGCCTAAAAAGGGAGAGATTTTGAAATTTAAACACCATAATAGATCTATTAAAGTCCCTTTTGTAATTTATGCTGATTTTGAAGCATGCAATGAACCTATAAGTGGCTGTTCTCCAGGAACTAACACTAGCTTTACAAATCAATTCCAAAAGCATAAACCTTGTGGCTTTTGTTTCAAAGTGGTACCATTTGAGGATACAGCTTTGAATATACCCCCAGTGCTTTATAGGGCGTCATCAGCCATTGATAATGTTGCGCAAATATTTGTGGAGAAGTTAATGAAAACAATTAAGTATATTCACAAGAAGTTTAATCACAGAAAGAAGATGATCTTCACCAAGGAAGATAAGAAAGAATATGCGAAAGCAACAGTTTGTTGGATATGCAAAGGAGAATTTACAGAGTCTAATGCAAAAGTTTGAGATCATTGTCATTTTACTGGCAGATATAGAGGTGCAGCTCATAATAGTTGTAATCTGCAATATAGGAAACCAAAGTTTACTCCTATCATTTTCCATAACCTTGCTGGTTATGATGCTCATTTATTCATTAAAAACCTTGGCAGAACACCTGGGGATATTAAATGCACACCTAATAATGAAGAAAAATATATATCATTTTCAAAGAATATTATTGTTGGAGAATGCACTAACAAAGAAGGTAAAAAGGTTCCTATTTCTCATGAATTAAGATTCATAGATCTAATGAAATTCATGGCTTCTTCTTTTGAGAATCTAGCAAATAATTTGAAAAAATCAGGCATTGACAAACTCAAACAAACAAAGAATGAATTTAAAGGTAAAGCTGATCTTCTTTCCAGGAAAGGAGTCTATCCATATGATTATATGGCTTCAATTGAGAAATGCAAAGAAACAAAATTACCTCCTAAAGAAACCTTCTATTCCCTGGTTAATGAATCTGGAATATCTGCTGAAGATTACAAACATGCCCAAAATGTTTGGAATGAAATGAATATAAACAATCTTGGAGAATACCATGATTTATATTTGAAAACGGATGTAATGCTCCTTGCAGATGTTTTCGAAGAATTTAGAAATGTTTGTATGGATAATTATCAGTTGGATCCAGCATGGTATTATACAGCACCAGGTTTATCTTTTGATGCCGGCCTCAAGAAATCAGGAGCAGAGATAACATTGTTAAATGATCCAGATATGCTTTTGTTTTTTGAGAAAGGAATAAGAGGCGGCATTTCAATGATATCCAACCGCCATGGAAAAGCAAAAAATCATTATATGGGAGATAAATATGATCCAACACAACCATCTAAATACATTCTTTATCTGGATGCAAATTCTCTATATTCTTGGGCAATGACTCAACCACTTCCAACTGGAAACTTTCGTTGGATGAAAATCTTTAAAAACTGGGAGAAAATACCCTGTGTTCTTGAGGTTGATCTGGAATATCCAAAAGAACTTCATGATGCTCATAATGATTACCCATTTGTCCCCGAAAGAATAATTTGCGATAACCATGTTGAAAAATTAATCCCCAATCTGCGAGATAAGAAACATTATATAATTCATCATAGAGCACTTAAACAAGCTCTGAAACATGGCCTGAAACTCACTAAGATCCACAGAGGTATATCATTCACTGAAGAACCTTGGTTGAAGTCTTATATACAACTCAATATACAGCTTAGACAAGCAGGAAGAATGATTTTGAGAAAGACTTTTTCAAGCTTATGAAAAATGCCATCTTTGGTAAAACAATGGAAAATATTCGCAAGAGAGTTGATATTAGACTAATCAATGAAAGAAAAATTGCAGAAAAACTCATGGCTAAACCCACCTACCAACACCATACAATCTTTGATGAGAATCTTATATATAGCTGTGCATATGAAACGGAAGAAAATGTTATTCAATAAACCAATTCCCTGCGGTATGTCAATACTTGAAATATCAAAGGAACTTACGTTTAAATTTCATTATGAATGTATGAAACCAAAATATGGGAATAAAGCAAAGCTATTATTTACAGATACTGATTCATTGTGTTATGAAATAGAAACGGAAGATGTCTATAAAGATATGAAACCAGATGTTAAGGATATGTTTGATACCTCCAATTATCCACACGATCATCCCTCAGGAATGCCAGTAATGAATAAAAAATTCAACGGCTTTATGAAAGATGAAGCTGGAGGAAAAATAATAGAAGAATTTGTTGGATTGCGAGCCAAGTTATATTCATATAAACTATTAGACTCTGGAGGTGACAAAAAATGTAAGGGAGTGAAGAAACAAGTAATTAAAAAACATATCTCCCATGAAGATTTTAAAGAATGTCTTTACAATGGGCAAAGTCAAATGCGGCAAATGAATCTTATCAGAAGCCATAAACATGAAATATATTCAGAAACAGTAAATAAAACTGCTTTATCTGCAGATGATGATAAAAGATTTATATTGCCTGATAAGATACATACTCTTGCTTGGGGACACAAAAATACCCATTAATTATTTTTGCAAATGCATACTTTCCCTATCCAATTACTTGAAATTGGGTAAAAATTATTAAAAATATTTATTTTCATTTTATTTTTATAATTCAATAATTATTTCATTTCCTATTTTTCACAAATGTGAAGTCATTTGCTAGGAAATAATAACTTTACATTGGGTAAAAATTATGAAAAAATATTTATTTTCATTTTATTTTTTTTCATTTAATAATTATTTCATTTCCTATTTTTCACAAATGTAAATAAATTTCATAGGAAATCAATCTAAATAATAACTTTACATTGGGTAAAAATTATTAAAAATATTTATTTTCATTTTATTTTTTAATTTAATAATTATTTCATTTCCTATTTTTCACAAATGTGAAGTCATTTGCTAGGAAATCAATCTAAATAATAACCTTACATTGGGTAAAAATTATTAAAAATATTTATTTTCATTTTATTTTTTTAATTTAATAATAATTTCATTTCCTATTTTTCACTAATGTGAAGTCATTTGCTAGGAAATAATAACTTTACATTGGGTAAAAATTATTTAAAAAAATATTTATTTTCATTTCCTATTTTTTCAATTCATTTATTATTTCATTTCCTATTTTTCACAAATGTAAATAAATTTGATAGGAAATAATAACTTTACATTGGGTAAATTTTTTTAATATATTTATTTCATTTCCTATTTTTTCAATTTATTTATTATTTCATTTCCTATTTTTCACAAATGTAAATAAATTTGATTATTTTTGCCAGTATATAAAATGTGGGTTTTAATTGGCGACAATGGATTAAGAGTAGGAGATAGGCATTCTTCTATAGCTTCATTGGCTAAAGAATTAGGCCATACAAGGCAACATATAACTCTATCATTAAAAAATAAAAATAATGTTTTTTTTATCGCGGTACCAAACGGGTTAGAATTATGAAACAATATAGGCCCTTTTTCGCTATAGTTGATGGCCCATTCTCAAATGAAGCACTGGAAGAATTTGAAACAATGAGAGAAATGGCTAAATATATTGGAGTTTCTCCCCAAGCTGTGATTGCGGCATTTAAAAGATATAATGAATTGGATGGGTTCTATGTAAATAAAAATGGAAAGAAATATCATTTAAACCGTATAATGCCTCATGCTAATGCATTTGTTGATCCCTGGTAATAATATATATATATATATATATATATATATATAAATTATATATTTAATATAAAATATGATTACCAAATTCAATTATGATAGCCAGCAAATTCAGCTCTCAGAGCCAGAAATAAAGAAATCAGGAAAGTTCTCATTCACAGTCCTTCCCATTACGTGTGATAATAATCCCCTTGATATATTTCTTGAAGGTAAAATGAAAATATGGGAACACAAGAATGAAGAGAAAACATCAAATTACTCACTGGGTTTCACCCTTGATGAAAAATCCCAGGGTGAAATCAGGCAATTAACTCTAAATAATCAAGCTAAACTCAAGAAATTAAATCCAAAATTGAGAATTCAACCAGATTCTTTAGCGATTGTGAAAGAAGACGCTAGTGATTCAAAAAAGCTTTATGCCAAACTTTACACAAATAAAGCTGGCAAAATTAATTGCATCTTCAATAAAACAGTTGGTGAGAAAAGGAAAACCAAAATTGATCCTCATGAATTAATTGGGGTGCCTTTACAAGATTGCCTCATAGTTAGATTGCGTCAAGTATTTCTCGGTAATAATAACTCTATTTCCGTTGTAGCTAAAGAAGTGCTTGTGAAAGAAATACTTCAACCCCAGAGTTATTTTGATGAATACGAGGATGAAGAGATGGAGTTTGCAGCCTCGGGGCTGGTAGTTAACGACACCAATGATCTTTCCTGTTGCGCTTATTAATATTGAGGCCTCCCATAATAACAATTATATAACTCTTCTCAAAGTTATATAATTTCACTAAATTTCTTTTTGTATTCTTTTTTCATATTTTTCAATATTCAGGCACATAACCACCTCATCCCTTATTTTCATTTCATCGATGAATTTCTGCGAGTCAAAACTAGCACCTCGCAAACATGCCCTCAGATCACACAGAACGTTTTCATATGTTGTGAAAGCGGATTCACATTTTTCAATCTTCTTTTCATAATTCTTAACTTCCTGGAACGTTTTCAAACCCAACCCAGCACCACTTATAACTCCCAAAACAATTGGATTGAGTGTTACGCCTCCTGTAATAGTCCCAACAACAACAAGTCCCGTGGAACCTAAAGTCAACCCCAGATTTATTTTCTTGAAGTGTTTGAATGCTCTCTTATAACACCAGAAACGTTTGTGGCAATACTTGTAAAATTGTTTTATCTCATTAACTTTTTCCTGCTTAAGTGATGGATCAATGTGATTGAAATTAAATATTGCCCGACTTGGACGGCGGTGAATGTCTTCTTTCATTTTTAAGATAATTTCAAAAAGAAATGTGATTTGGAGAGAGCTGACATTTCCTGTTTGATCATATATTCTTGCTGAAAATAACTCTCCTGCTTGATAATCCATATTGGTTAAAGAAAATTTTTGAATTATATTATCCTCGCTAAATTTAGTACCGCTTTGCGATCCTTTCTCTGGAAGGTGCAAATTTAGTTGCGGGAAAGCGTCCATTTCAGATCTAATTTGGGAAAACGCTTCAATTAATTTGCAGTTGATTGGGATAATAACCTCATAAAAAAATATATCGAAAAATATATTTATCGCGTTTCCAGACGATTTTTGAAATCTTCCAATCAGCATGAAATTATTCTTCAAATTTGAGGAGTTTGCGCCTGAATTGAGCAATTTGTGGCCATTCATATCCAAATTAGTTTGCATGACCATCTTGATTTTCAAAAACGAAAGGCCAATCATAAACATCAGTAGGAACATCGTCATGAGAACCCTTAATACCATATACGATCAACTTTGCTGCTCCTTCATTCAAGTCTTGAGATGTTCCTTGCCATTTTAGCTCGAAATATATATATTCAGGTGGAGAAATATGTCATTTGTGCATGTGGACGATGGATCTTGTATAACCAGGTGTGCCTGGAATCGTCAACTTCGTTGTTGTTTGTTGATTGATATTCAGGCTTGTGCTCACGGCGTTAACGCTCACATTTGTCATGGTAGCGGGAAATAATTCAATGCAAATCGTGTATTCTCCCTCTGACAATTTATACATATTGAATCCAAGTCTCCCAGAGTATAGATTACTGTCGTCTTTATGTATTTTGAAATCATATGCTTTCTTATTGAAAAGATGCGGTGAATCCGGAAAATCCTTGATACCAGTTACTGTAATATCATGCTCAGAGCTGGATTCATTCACATCTTCCATCAGATACCTGAATTCATCTTTCGGGCGAGAGTTTGACGCGATATGCGAGTCATCAACGTATTTTTTGAGCTTCTCATCTGATTCTATCATCTTGGCTACCACATTTACTATCTTGAGGTCAAGATTTCTATCACCACTTTCCGCATAAACTTTTGGTGTGGGTTGATGTTCAAGAGTTGGCGCTGTAATTGCTGTAATTGTTGATTTGTTGTGAATTCATTTCCAGGTTTCCAGTCATTCTTCCACCTGTCAAAGAAAGCTTTTTGGCAGATTGGTCGTCCACATATCTTTTGTTTGCTCCTTGATCGGTAACTGTTGGACTTTTCACATTGAAAATGGTGTGATTATTCATATCCAAACTAGTTTCCTTTGGCAACGCTTCTTTACGGGATAAAAAGATATTTTTAACATCATTATAAGAAACAAGATTGTTATAATGTGCTCCCAAATCATGATAAGTCTGTTGTTTTGATTGGACAACATTGAAACGTTCTTTCAAATCAATATCTTTAATCACTTCATGTGTAGGTTCAGGAGCATCAGGATGATATCTTTTCAGAGTGATCATATTCACAGCTGAAAGATCATTGTCACGGAGAGCTTTCTCCGTGAATAAGGGAACAGTCACGCTTTAGTAACGCGGGACCCCTCGAGGGATTCCCGGTAACAAGTGTAAGCCTAAGCGAAAATAAAGTCGCATGTTGAAATGTTGGAGAATGTTGTTGTCTTCACTCGCCCATCGCGACATGGTAGCAGAGCGAGCGGGTTGAAAAAGAAAGACAAAACAAGAGACAAAGAAAGTCATAGAGGTTTATTGAAGCCATTTACATCAACATCAGCCGAATTATTCTTTCCTCGAAGCCGTCGACAGCAACATTAGCCTCGAACCAGCCGAATTCATACCTTGAAGCCTTTGAAACCGAAACCTTCGCAGAGATGTCAGCCGACTTGGGCGCGATTAAAAGACTGATCGGTCCAAGAAAAAGACACGTAAGTCTTAACGTGGAAGCAGCAAAAGAAATCAAACAGCGACCTATCGATGGTGATCTCGAACAACTCCTTGACGAAACACGTGAAAAACGAGATCAATTGCAACTGCATTTAAGTGTTTATCAAAACCTCCGTACTCAGCTTGAAGAAACCGCTAAAACCGTAGGAAAAAGGTAGTACGACAAAGTGATGGAAGATTATGATGATTACGCCGACTTTGCACTAGAAGCCGAACAACTCGTTGTGGGACTTTCCTCGAGAATGCAAATGATCAAGGATAGAATGGAATTTAAGCTCAGACGAGGCAGTGTGAAAGTAAACATTGAGCTGGAGGAGAAGATGCTTGCAATCGAGCGACAAAAGGCCGAGATTGAACACCGAAAGTTACAAATTGAAGCAGAGAGACAACTTGGAGAAAGAAAAACTGAAGAAGAAACTTGAAGTAGAAACCGCGAAACAAGGTACGAAAAGTAACACTGTAAAATTACCGAAGCTCGATTTCAATAAATTTAGTGGGGAGCTACTGAAGTGGCAGGAATTCTGGGATTCATTTGACTCTGCAATACACTCCAATGCCTCACTCAGCCCAGTGGAGAAAATGAATTACCTAAGAGCTAAATTAGAGGGAGAAGCTGCAGAAGTAATTTCAGGGTTAACCTTGACAAATGCTAACTATGAGGAAGCAATCAGACTATTGCAAAAACGCTTTGGTCAAAATGAAATCATCATCAATGCTCATTACACTAGTCTCATGGATCTGCCTGCTTCCTCAAGCCTTACATCAGCCTTACGTACAAGCTATGACTCAATAGAGAAACACCTCAGATCATTACAAGCCCTGGGAGAGGATGTAAACACAAAAATGCTTGTTTCCCTTATCATGACGAAACTGCCCAAAGATGTGATAACTCACCTGACTGACCAAAAAGAGGATGATCAAGAATGGACAGTGCAGCTATTGAGAGATAAGTTGCATAGATTCATCACAAACAGGGAAAATGCTGAGCGACAATGTGGCACCAAAGATGACAGTAAACACCCTATCGGAGGCATGTGGCCCACATCTGAGGATAAAGAAGGGAAAACTACTACTGAAGCACTGTTCTCTGTTACCAAGCCTCCCAAAGATCAGAAAGTCAGAAAGAGAGATATCTGTATCTACTGTCAAGGCAAACACTGGAGCGACGAATGTAAAAAGTATGCTACTGTGGCAGCAAGAAAAGAAAAAATAAAGGGACAATGTTTCATTTGCCTTAAACCAGGCCATCATCAGAAGGATTGCAAAACCAATAAAGTGTGTGTTCACTGTCAACAGAAGAATAAACATCACAGAAGTCTCTGCATCAACAAATTCCAAGAGAAACCTGCAGAAGGTGCAAATGTAGTGACTGAAACCATACCCACCGTCACAGGAAATACATTACTAGCCTCGGATGAGCAAGTTCTGATGCAAACGGCCACAGCAGAAGTTGAAAATCTAGAAAAATCAAGAAATCAGACCATCAGATTGCTTTTGGATACAGGTAGTCAAAGAACATACATCACTGAACAGTTAGCAGAAAAACTTCTGTTGCCAATTAAGGGATCTGAGACCCTGACAGTCTACACATTCAGCACATCCAAACCCAGACAGATGAAAACTCCTGTTACCGAACTCAGACTGTTGACGAAAGATGGATTATCCCTTCATTTGAGAGTGAATGTTGTACCAATGATAACTGGTACTTTGCAAAGAGCATGCTTTGACACAAAGAAAATTGAACACGTTCTTAAGGACATTCCTCTTGCTGACTCAATCCCTACTTCAAACGAAACTACTAGTATAGAGCTACTGCTTGGAAAAGATTATTACTGTGACATTTTCTCTGGTGATATACCAATGAAACAAGTTATTCCAGGATTAAACCTCATGGCATCCAAGTTGGGATGGATTCTCACAGGCAGAGTTAAGTGTCAAGAAGCTCAATCTGCTCCTTCAGTGTCAATGCTCACATACACATCCAGTCCAGTCAGTGCACATCTTGCTGCTCAGTTTATTGCCCAGAAACTACCAACCGAACAGAAACCACAACTGGAAGATTTCTGGAAACTTGAAACACTTGGAATCAGTGAGCCTGTGAGTGTAAATGACGATGACAAAGCCCTGCACAAATTTAATGACACTGTCAGATTTGAAGATGGACGTTACCAAGTAACCTGGCCCTGGAAGGAAGAATGTCCTTTGTTACCAACCAATTATGAACTGGCAATGGGAAGGCTGAGATCCCTTGTCAATAGACTTGCGAAAAACCCGGAACATCTGACAAAATATGACGCCGTAATCCAGGACCAGCTACACAAGGGCATTGTTGAAATTGTACCTGATGAAGAATCTGCAAACACATTGAAGCACTACATCCCACACCATGAGATTGTGACACCTGAGAAGACCACAACAAATATACGCATTGTCTTTGACGCTTCAGCAAAAACCAGAAAAGGAAGTCAAAGCCTAAATGAAAGCCTACACCGTGGTCCAATAATACTGGAAGATTTGTGTGGACTCCTGATGAGGTTCAGACTTAACAAAGTGGCACTGATTGCTGACGTCGAAAAAGCATTTCATCAAGTGGGACTTCAACCTGAAGACAGAGATGTAACACGATTTCTCTGGTTAAAAGATGCCACAAAGCCCACCCTAGAAAACAATTTCCAGGTACTGAGATTCACCCGAGTTCCATTTGGAATGATATCAAGTCCATTCCTGCTGGCTGCAACAGTCAAGTATCATCTGAACAAAGGAAATACCCCAGTAGCCAAGAAGATTTCAGACAACATGTACGTGGACAACATGGTTACAGGAGTTGCCACATCAGAACAAGCAGTCGAATTCTACACAGAAGCTAAGTCTCTTTTCCAGTCTTTCATCGATGAATTTCCGTGAGTGGGCATCAAACTCTAAACAGTTCCTTCAGAACATCCCAGAAAGTGACCGAACAAGTGGATACACCATGAAAACCCTTGGAACCACCTAGAACATGACCAGTGACACAATTTTTGCCAATGGATCTGACACTTCATCCTGTCAAGTCACTTCTAAGAGAGAAGCATTGCAGTCTATCAGCAGAATCTATGATCCATTAGGATTCTTCTCTTCTTCTTCAAGAATTAGACTGGGATGAAACACTCACTGAATTACAACAGCAAGAGTGGTACAAGCTGTATGATGACCTCAGCCCACTGTCTTCCGTGCCTATACCTAGATACATTGGAGGAGATGAATACAAACTGTTCTGCTTCACTGATGCTTCAGCCAAAGCATATTCAGCAGCCGTATACTTGTACTCTGCAGTGGGTAGAACTGCCAGTGTTAACCTGGTATTCTCCAAAGCTCGCGTTGCCCCCAACAAAGCAACTCAGCGTTCCAAGACTGGAATTATTAGCTGTTGTCATTGGAACAAGGTGCCTGAACTATGTAACTGAACAATTGTAGTTGCCAGTGACTGACCGAATACTGTGGACAGACTCACAGTGTGTTCTTCACTGGATGAAAAGCCACAAACCGTTGCCCATCTTTGTCCAAAACAGGCTGAAAGAGATAAAGTCACACAAAGACATGAAGTTCAGATATGTCACCACAACTCAAAATCCAGCCGACTTAGCCACGAGAGGTGTTTCCACAGAAGCCCTCATCGACAATCAATTGTGGTGGCATGGACCATCTTGGCTCAGTGATCATGAGACCAAATGGCCTTCATGGGACTTCCAGCAGATAGACCACAACACACTGGACCAGATGGCCAAACAAGCTGTTCGTCGTCTTCCCAAAACTCCTATCAAAGAACCATCCCTTTACCAGCTTACTCATTAACAGCTTCCATGAAAAACTGATGCATGCTGGAGTATCCCATACACTGTCAGCTATCAGACAAGAATTCTGGATTCCACAAGGAAGAGCAACAGTGAGTAAAGTTCTCTTGAACTGTCGAAGATGTAGAAGACATCAAGGAGGCCCATACAAAATGCCCCAGATGGCTCCGTACCCACCTTCAAGAATAGAAGAGTCTTCACCCTTTACATACACAGGCCTTGACTATCTGGGACCCTTGTATGTCAAAGTGAATGGTGAGTCAGTTACACACAAACTTTGGGTCTGCCTATTTACCTGCTTAGCAGTCAGAGCTGTACATTTAGAAGTCATCAATGACATGTCTGCAGAGCAATTCCTTTTGTGTCTAAGAAGATTTATCGCCAGGCGTGGCAAGCCTAAAGAGATTATATCTGACAATGCTCACAATTCAAGCTACCAAAGTCCACTGTTGATGAAGCATGGCAGGTTGCAACAACTAACCCCGACACACAAAGTTATTTAGCCAATGAAGGAATTAAATGGAACTTCACCATTGAACTGACCCCCTGGTTGAGAGGCTTCTATGAACTTCTTGTAGGAGTTGTAAAGCAGGCTCTCCGAAAGAGTATTGGCAAGATCTGTTTGAAAATTGTCCAGTTAGAAACTGTTCTTACAGAAGTCGAAGCAGTCATAAATTCACGACCACTAGTGTATGTGGGAGCTGATTTGAAATCTGGATTTGCACTAACACCTGGTGACTTTCTTAGTCTAAACCCGACAACCGGTGTACCATGCCTAGAAACAGAAGACGAACAACTGCAAGATCCAGACTTTATTGAAAAACTCAGTTCTGCAAAGAAACTTCTTGAAACATTGAAAAAAGGTCAGAAACACCTTAACACTTTCTGGAAACTGTGGTTTGATGAATATGTGCTAAGTCTGCGTGAAAGAAGCCAGAAGTACTTAAAAGTCCCTAGAGTTCAATCTAAAGTTCAACCCACAAAAAGAGATGTTGTGTTACTTAAAGAAAGCTCACCAAGAGGAACCTGGAAGTTAGGAATGATCGAAGAAATCATCACAAGCAAAGATAACGAAGTACGAGCGGCTACGGTCCGAACAGCATCAGGAAAGCTGCTGAACCGACCATTGAACTTTCTGTGTCGTTTGGAGTGCGCGCAAGTTAATCAAGAGTCTGACGAGTGTACCGAGCCTGGAAGTAGCAACCAAGAGCAGCATGATGTACCCAAGCGGAAGAGTGGAAATGAAGCTGCTGAGAAACACCCTATTCGCAGAGCTGCAGCCGAAGCAAGAAGAAAGCTGAACAAATTACTGAACACTTAGGACATAAAACAAACCTTGCCTGGGGAGTGTCACGGAGAGCTTTCTCCGTGAATAAGGGAACAGTCACGCTTTAGTAACGCGGGACCCCTCGAGGGATTCCCGGTAACACGTGTAAGCCTAAGCGAAAATAAAGTCGCCATGTTGAAATGTTGGAGAATGTTGTTGTCTTCACTCGCCCATCGCGACAATCATTGTCTTCATCCGTGTCCATATTTGTGATAAGTTTTCTGTTCAAGTCAATCTCTCCAGAAAGAATCAATTTGTTTCCCCTGAGGTCAAGATCCCCAGTCATATGCGAGGAACCATCTGGAGTGAATCTGCCCTCAATTGCGTTAATTTGCTTTCGAGACTTGTTTCAAGAACATCAGCTTGATGTTTTGTGATTGCATCATTATTGCCAACTCCTTCGGCAACATTTGGTTAATTTTTTGTTTTGAATATCATAATCCCCTGAAGGCGTTAATTTAAAACCAACGCCTGGCAGCCCATCTTTTCCATTTTTGCCTCTTTGATTAGTTGATTGGCTTGTTTTATTAGGGAACAATCCATTTGAATAGCTCATTTTAATTGAAATTAAATTAAAACACAACCCTATCATGATCAATTGAATATCTTTCACAGAACATTTTATGATGCGATCTAATGATATATTCAGGCAAATAACGTTTATACACTAAAAAAGCTTGAATTGATCCATCCAATGGTACATCGGTATTTGGGAGAATATCACCAATCCCTATGTTGCTATATCCTGCTGTTGCTTTAGCTTGAAAAGTTTGTAATTGTTTACCATTGACAAACACTGATGATCCATTGGCTCCGTCCGGAATATTCCAGTGTACTGATCAACAACACCACTTATTTAATTCACTTGAATTTGCTTTGGGTTATGATAGGCAGAAGTTAAAACAAAACCACCAATAGTTGCCCCACCAATTACAAGATTTCCGTTGGTGTTAAAAAACGCTAATTTATCCCACCCACCATTATCATTACCAAACAAACCATTACGAAAAGTTGCATTAGGACCCGTAAATGATTTAAGGTTAAAAATAATAAAGATATTCACATAATTTGCGCCATCTAAATTAACATCAGCTTGAAGATGCTGAGAAGTGCCATCGAAATCTATAAAATATTTTCTACCGTTTTTGGTTGTTGGAAGTTTAGGAGATTTTATCAGCTGCGGTTGTTTTGCATCATTATTGTTGAGCGTTTGGTCATAAATAGTTTTTATTGTTTGTCCACCAGGCACAAGTTCTACATAACTTCTTGCATACTTATCTATGGAATAAAAACATTCAGCATACTCTTTTATATATGAATCAGCAATTGCTGATGATGCTTGTTCAGCAACAGCAAGAATGCTTCTATCATCTACATATTGTCTTGTTGAAACATCCCTTGAGCTTATTGGCATCCCAAGATCAACTGTTCTTTTTGAATACATATTAATATGTCCAGTCATATGATTTGTTCCATCCACGTTTAAAAAATGTGTTTTAGCAGTTCCATAGTTGTAAGCGTCCTTCGAATCGGTTGGATCAGCGACATTGGTCAATCTTTTGTTTAGAATATCGAGATCACCTGAAGATGTTAATTTAAAACCATCTTTTCCTCTTTGATTCGTTGATTGGCTTGTTTTATCGGGCAACAATCCATTTGAATAACTCATTTTATATTTTTTCATCAAAGGTTTTGGAGATAAACTTCCTCGGCTTATCAATATACAGAAAAGAATATGGGTCTTTTGTTGCCTTGATATTGCCTTGATATTGCCTTGCTGACATTATTCTCTCTGCAGAGCATAGAAATTTCATTTTTGCTTGGAAATTCGAAGATGCAAAAATGCGAGCAATTCAAACGGATATCTTTTGGTGTTTTGTAATAACTTTGCGAAAGATAAATAACGCTGCAATTATTATGTCTACCACCGATAAAATACTCAATCAATGGCTTTTGGTTCTTTTCGCAAACAAAATCATCAAATATAACCAGTTTTTTGATTATCATCGGATAATTCAGAAACTGGAAGGATTTCATCTGGGGACGCTTCCACGACTTCATACCCAGCTTCTTTGCTGATTGGTTTAAATGTTTTCAACAAAAGCTGGTATTTTGATTGTTCAAGATTTTTCGCGTAAAGATAAATTTTATCATAATACAATAAGTACAAAATCATATTCAGAAGAACATTTGTTTTACCTGACCCCGAAGGGCCACAGATAAGCATTCTGAAATTTTGATTTGGCATGAAAGGATGTAACTGCTTATATTTCGTGATGGGGTCATTATCATCAAAGTTTGTAAATTTCATTTTATTATGTGAAACATCATATGTTCCACTTCGTGTAGTACATCATGTAGTACATCATGTAGTACATCATGTTGTACATCCCAAATTATATATGATGGTAATAAAATTAGTTTATTGAAATGGAAAGAACTTGCAAAAAGCAAATCCGAGTTAGGAAATAAAATCAACTACGTTCATGATCTCATCACCCAGAAAAAGTTGGTTAAAGAAACAAGTCAAACAGCATATGAAAAAGTATTCAAACCCATAAAGACTTAGGAAAAAGAAAGCCATTGGAGAAAAACCACGCATTGATTATGAAGTAGAAGACGACCCATTTGAATAAATGGATGTTGAATGTTTATTCGATGCTGATGAGGCGGCTGTTGCCCCACAAGCAGCTAAACAAATCAGCCAAGCTGTAATTCCAGCAACCCTTCCAGCATATGAAGAAGGTGAACAACCACCTGATTATGAAAAGTTATTTCCTGAAGATCAAGGTTTATTCCCCAGATATGCTGTGGCAGAAGACGATGAAGACGATGAAGAAGATGAAGAAGCGGCCGTGACCCCGGTGCAACCAATAGGCAAAGAGAATATCTACTTAAATGTCCTAGGTTTACCAACTTATGATCAAGTGGACAAAAAATTAAATGACCCAAGTTTGTCATTTGCGGAGAAAAAAAGGATGATCGACAGAAACAGAACGTGGGCAAACCATAGAAAAAATCAACTGAAAGGTCACAAGGCGAATGTCACAAAAAAGTTCAATCAAGGTGAGATAAGTGCAGAGGTAAAACAGGTAAGACATGCAAGCATAGATGATAGATTTAAAATTTTGAATGACTCATAGCTCATTACAATAAGAAAGTAGAAACATTAAAAGGCTCGGGAATCAGAAAAAAAAGGTGGAAACATCACATTTTTCCCTGACCCAAAAGAACTTCTCCAGAAACTTGGCTTGTGTTTCGTGTACCGGGATCACCAATTTGTTAATGATTAAGGTTCACCCCAAATACACCATATATGTTTCATGTACAGCACAGTGGAACAGTGGAACAGTGGTACTATAGTGTGGTGGAACAGTGGAACAGTGGAACAGTGATAAGATAGTGTGGTGGAACAGTGGAACAGTGGCACAGTGATAATATAGTGTGGTGGAACAGTGGCACAGTGGTACTATAGTGTGGTGGAACAGTGGAACAGTGGCATAGTGGCACAGTGATAATATAGTGCGGTGGAACAATGGAACAGTGGCACAGTGATAATATAGTGTGGTGGAACAGTGGAACAGTGGCACAGTGGTACTATAGTGTGGTGGAACAGTGGCACAGTGGTACTATAGTGTGGTGGAACAGTGGAACAGTGGCACAGTGGCACTGTGATAATATAGTGTGGTGGAACAGTGGCACAGTGGCACAGTGGTACTATAGTGTGGTGGAACAGTGGAACAGTGGCACAGTGGCACAGTGATAATATAGTGCGGTGGAACAATGGAACAGTGGCACAGTGGTACTATAGTGTGGTGGAACAGTGGAACAGTGGCACAGTGATAATATAGTGCGGTGGAACAGTGGAACAGTGGCACAGTGGTACTATAGTGTGGTGGAACAGTGGAACAGTGGCACAGTGTTACTATAGTGCAGTGAAACAGTGTCACAGTTACACTGAAGTGTGGTGGAACAGTGGCACAGTGGCACAGTGGTATTATAGTGTGGTGGAACAGTGGCACAGTGGCACAGTGATACTATAGTGTAGTGGAACAGTGTCACAGTGATAATATAGTGTGGTGGAACAGTGGAACAGTGGCACAGTGTTACTATAGTGCAGTGAAACAGTGTCACAGTTACACTGAAGTGTGGTGGAACAGTGGCACAGTGGCACAGTGGTATTATAGTGTGGTCGAACTGTGGCACAGTAATGCCATTAAAGCGATTCCTACGAAATAATTTTTGACGAACGATTTTAACTTTATCTCATTGTTCCCTGAGATGTGTTGTTCTCGAAAAATGCAATAAGAAACATAAAGGTCACCGTGTTCGTGAAGGAGTTATGATGGCGTTAAAGTTACCCTATTAATCCCTGTAATACCAATCACTCGCGTGCTTATTTGCTCGGTTCACGTTATATTTCCCTGTACCTGGAAACATATTTTGAAGTACATACTTTCAAAAAATAGATATATTGAGACATTTCGATCGATCATGATATGGGCAATGAAAAAGACAGACACCTTTAGGCGAGATATTGTTTGGAAAGAATATTGGCTGTTGTTCAGTAGAAAATTCATGATCATAACGTAGCTATTTCCCGTGTGCCTCTTTTAAATAAAGGTCAATAAATACTAAAATAAAACAGCTCTTCGGTCCTCTTCATTAGCGTGTAGTACTGGGCTGCATTGTTTTCAGGGCTGGAAGGTGTCAAAGGTCGTACTTGTATTCGTAGTCTGTTGCCTCAACAATAAAATCGTGGTATATGTCCCAATGATTTCGCTATACTATAAATAAAACTAAAACTCCACATGGTTTTTTATTATCAGTTTATTTTTGTTTATAAACATTTCAAGTTTCCGTTGCTTTTGACGCATTCCTCTATTCCCGAGATTAGGCTTTACAAATAAGAACAGTAACGATCACAATACAATAGAGAGCTTAAGCAACCATGACGCCGACGGCAACAAGAACGTCACTAAAAAATAGGTTTTGATTAGCAAGCAATGCCCTGCACGTGCGTTTCACATTTTGGTACATTGCTTTGCGGGTTCTCTGCAAACGAACAACGTGAAATGACCAAATTCAAAGTGCGTGTTACTTGGTTACAGCCTTGCTATTACATTTTAGTTTTATTTATAGTATAGCGAAATCATTGGGACATGTACCACGATTTTATTGTTGAGGCATACAGCCTACGAATACAAGTACGACCTTTGGCGGACACCTTCCAGCCCTGAAAACAATGCAGCCCAGTACTACACGCTAATGAAGAGCTGTTTTATTTTAGTATTTATTGACCTTTATTTAAAAGAGGCACACGGGAAATAGCTACGTTATGATCATGAATTTTCTACTGAACAACTGCCAATATTCTTTCCAAACAATATGCCGCCTAAAGGTGTCTGTCTCTTTCATTGTCCATATCATGATCGATCGAAATGTCTCGATATATCTATTTTTTGAAAATATGTACTTCAAACTATGTTCCCAGGTACAGGGAAATATAACGTGAACCGAGCAAATAAGCACGCGAGTGACTAGTATTATTACAGGAATTAATAGGGTAACTTTAGCGCCATCATAACTCCTTCACGAACACGGTGACCTTTATGTTTCTTATTGCATTTTTCGAGAACAACACATCTCAGGGAACAATGAGATAAAGTTAAAATCGTTCGTCAACTATTATTTCGTAGGAATCGCTTTAATGGCATTACTGTGCCACAGTTCGACCACACTATAATACCACTGTGTCACTGTTCCACTGTTCCACCACACTTCAGTGTAACTGTGACACTGTTTCACTAAACTATAGTAACACTGTGCCACTGTTCCACTGTTCCACTGTTCCACCACACTATACTATCACTGTGCCACTGTTCCACTGTTCCACCACACTATAGTACCACTGTGTCACTGTTCCACCACACTATATTATCACTGTGCCACTGTTCCACTGTTCCACCACACTATAGTACCACTGTTCCACAGTTCCACTGTTCCACCACACTATATTATCACTGTGCCACTGTGCCACTGTTCCACTGTTCCACCACACTATAGTACCACTGTCACTGTTCCACTGTTCCACCACACTATCTTATCACTGTGCCACTGTTCCACTGTTCCACCACACTATCTTATCACTGTGCCACTGTTCCACTGTTCCCCCACACTATAGTACCACTGTTCCACTGTTCCACTGTTCCACTGTTCCACCACACTATAGTACCACTGTTCCACTGTTCCACTGTGCTGTACATGAAACATATATGGTGTATTTGGGGTGAACCTTAATCATTAACAAATTGGTGATCCCGGTACACGAAACACAAGCCAGAAACTTGAAGTCATTATTGGCTCCATCCTTGCTAGGAATACAAATCTTGACATTAGAAATACTGGAGTTACAATTGTCGATATACTTTTAAAGGAAAGATTCATCAATAAAGCTCAATATGAGAAAATCTATAAAAATTTTTTCAAACCATAAAATGGAACTCGATAAAAGAGAGATTGTTTTAACATCCTACACCGATAACGCAGGCCGCAAGAGAGCTGCAAATTTCACAAGAAAATTTAATCGGCCAATGGTTTTAGACCGAAATGCACAATATGTTGTTGGGCTTAACAGAATATGAATATGAGTTTTACGTGGTATAACATTAATGCTGGATACAATAATCAGCTGATTAGATACAGCTCTGATAATGGAAATACATTTCATGATATCGCTTTCCCTGGTGGAGTTTGGAGCTATGAAGAGATTAATGATTTTATTCAAAAAGCAACAGTGATAAAAGAAAGTGGAAAAGAGGATGTTTTTCCAATCAGGATTTCACCCAAAGTAATTTCTATGATCTTCTGGGTTTTGATAAAAAGATTCTGAAAGACAAAGTTAATGTTGGCCCCAGAATTCCAAATTTAAGTCAAGATACTGATATGTTGAACATTCATTGTGATCTGACAAGTGATTCGAATGTTGATGGAGACGATACTGATATCATGTATTCCTTTTCAACATCTGTTCTGAGGCCATCATATAGTTTTACCCTTGAACCCGTGAGAGTAACATATAACCCCGTGAATAAAAACACAATAAACAGTATTCGAATCTATATCACTGATGGAAAAAGAAGGATTATCAACCTGAATGAAACTGATACAGCTTTCTCGTTAATATTTAAAAAGGTAACAAAATGAAAGCATATGAATTTACTCGTTATTATAAACCCAAATTAGGACAGTTTGTTTTTAAACACAAAGGAACAGGGGTCATTGTGGATAATATTTTTGAACCAATGAGAGCAGTGACGCCAGCAGTTTTCAAGATATTCGCGAAACCTGTCGCAAAAAAAGCACTGGAAGCAGGAATTTCTCACGCTGGAGAAAAATTAGGCAATAAAGCAGCTGAAAAATCTGGTGATTTGATAATGAAAATAATAGATAATATGATGAGAAGGGGAAAACCTCGTGCAAAACCCAGCGGGAAACAAGCGCGAACGCCTCAACCAACACGCGTTAACGCGTCACGACCACAATCAACCCCAGCGCCAAGTAACGGAGAGAGTGCTGATGCTATATTGAACAGATTAATATCAGGGCAAGGCATCCAAAAAAGAAAAGAAAAGAATATAATATAAAATGGATTTTAGATCGAGTGAATATTTACAAAGAAATGAATTAGTGCGCTTCCAGCTGAATTATGTTATCCGAGCCCCAGCTAATGGGGAACCTCAAGTAAAAATGGGTATAAATTCACAATTAATGATAGATCTGCATTTTACGATTGGTACAATGCTTATTTTGAAGTACAATTTCAACTGCAGAAACTAGCTGACGGTGCGGGATATGCGGCTGCTGATAGAATAACCGTTTTAAATGGTGCCCATTCATTAATTAATCACCTGAAGATTAGTTCGGCAGGAAAGCCGGTTTATAATACTGATAATCTACATAAAGTTACTTTTACTAAAAAATTGTTAGAATATTCTGATGATTATAGCAGATTAGTAGCTAAGAACAGTTTCTGGTATTTAGATACTGATGCAACAACAGCTAATACGAATGCAGGATTTAAAGCAAGGCGAACACAAACTTAAGCAGTTAATCCCAATGGCACCGGCGGCGCTAAAAAACATTAATACGATTATTCCATTAAATCGTTTTTCCTTTTTCGAAGAACTTGAAGATAAGATGCTTGAGCCCATGCAATTAGAATTCGAGATAAATTTTCAAAGTGATGGGGAATTAATCCATATGGCTAATGGCGTTGATGAGGGAAGAGTTGTTATTAACAGGTTTTTGCTTTGGGTATCAAGATTGACACCCAAAGATTCTCTTTATGACAAATTTGTCAGTTCATTCTTGAAAGAAACACAATGGAAATATTTAAGGGAGATGTATGCAAAATCATCTCCTACGCAGTCATCAGGATTTTTTTCAAATATCAGCTAGTATTGATAATGTTAAACATATTTTTGTTTATCTTAAAAGAACCAACACACCCAATGATGACCATGCAGAAGATAGCCCATATCTTATGGACACATTCAAATTAAATGCGGCAGATAATAACTCATCCTTGTCGAGCTGCCGATTAGAGTATGGAAATGGGGTGTTTTACCCGGAAACAGATTATGACAGTGAATCAAAAGTAAGAATATTTAATAATGTAATGGCTTATGCAATGAGGAAAACTGACTACAACAGTGGGACTCAATTGAATATTGCAAATTATAAGTCGCTTTATCCGCTAATTTCTTTCGATTTAACTTATCAAGCTGAAAAAGTAACAAGAGATCCAAAACAACTGATATTCAGATATAAATTAACCGCAGATGCAGCTGCCAACTTTCATGTACATGCGATGGTTTTATATGAAGAAATGGTCAAAATTAATAAAATTGGAAATACATTAGTCATTGTGTAATTTAAAAAAATCATATAAAATGACAACATATCATCCATACAAAGTAAATTTATCTGAAGGACAAAAACAAAAACTCGCAAGAGCATATAAAACAAACACTCCTTTAACAATTAGATTAAGTAAAAATCAAACAAGCGGTAACGATGAATTAATGCTTACAGCCAATCAAATTAAAAGAATCAACAAAGCTAAATCGCAAGGAAACGGAGCAGAAATAAAAATATCAAAAACCCAAATTAGAAAAGTTTTGAGGCAAGGGGGAAGTTTATTTTCTGCTGTTATGCCATTAGTAAAAACATTAGGACCCACCCTAGCTAAAACAATCGGCTTATCAGCGCTGGCTGGTTTAGCGAGTGAAGGAGCAAGTCAGGTAGTTAAAAAGATAAGCGGGAGCGGCCAAATAGGTGGTTTCCTTATCCCGCAAGATAAAATTAAAAAACTGATTGACTATAAACATTTGCTGACAAATAAACAAAAACAAGAGATTTTGAATGCCCTTCAATCAGGAAGACAAATAGTGATAATGGCAACAGCAAACCAATCAGGCGGGGCATTGGGTACTATATTAGCAAGTATTGGTATTCCGCTGGCTCTTGAAGCGGTTAAAAACATGTTTGGAAAAGGCCGTCCAACAGGCCGCGGAGCACCTAGAATGGACGCACCAATAACAAATAAACCAAAAGGCCGCGGAGCACCAAGATTAGCGGCCCCTTGGGAGCCGCCACCCCCATTTACTGGTAACTGGGGACGAAATACTGTTGGGATGGGGAATAAAAAAAATCAAAGAAAGGAAAGGGACTTCTGTTAGGGCCAAACAGCCCATTCAACAGCATACACTAGTAGGGGTAATATTATGAGGCCGAAATTCATAAACAAACCACTGAATAATATTCAGTTAATGAAGTGGATAAAATATTTAAAGATTCCAAATTTCAAAGGGATACATGCAAGAGATGAATATATGCCAAGCAAACACAGCCCATGCATTATAAATCTTGATTCATATAAAAATGTAGGAACTCATTGGGTTTGTTGCGTTCCATCGCATGATAATAAATTTATATGGTATTTCGATAGTTTTGGGATGTGATATCCCCAAGAATTTACTAGCCCTGGAAAACAAATAATTTACAACACAAGTCAATATCAAAACATAAACAACGTCCTTTGCGGGTATTATTGCCAGTTTTTTCTGCATCAATGGGCAATGAAAAAAGATTATTATGATATCTTAAAGCCTCTAAGTTTAACTGATACAATATATAATGAAAAATTCATAAAATAATATTTCGATTAAAAAATGGAATCATATTGCGTAAAAGAGAAACGAGTTACTGGCTGCGTGGAGCCAGCGGGGTATATGGCAGCCAAAAATGGAAAACCTATGTGGTTTTGCCATTACGCATCATGTGGAATAAAGAAGACAAGATTTGTTAAGTCGGGAAACTAATTCGGCCCGTCGAAGGGGCGGGCTTTTTCGATATAGCCGATAGCCATTCACTCGGAAAAATGGCTTTAAAAGGATTATATAATCTTGGCCGTATTGGATTAAGTAAAGCGGTTAAATCAGATTTTGCCAAACAAAAGATTAAAAATACCGTGAGTAAATATCTCGATCAAGGTTTGGATGCATTCACTAAAGACCTTTCAAAGAAACTAGATCCCTTATCCGGACGCGACATTGACGCTCATGCTTTAATTGGGAAACTTCCGAGGCCTAAAAAAGGTTTCACTCTTCCCGGTCATAATTTTATAGGACCATTTAACCCGCTCCACGAACAAGTTAAGTTCGATCCGAACACTGGCGAGATTTTAGAAGTTTATCAACAGCCTACAGGTAAAACAGATGCAGTTGCTGTGCAGCATGACGTTGATTATTCAGTCTGCGCAAATAAAGCAGACCCACGTTAATGTAAAAACAAAGCAGACAGGAAAATGGTTGCTGCATTGGATGCGATTCCATGGAAACAGAGACAGTGGGGACATTCATTAGCTCGAAATGTTATCAACATGAAGGAGAAGCTTGGTTTAGGAGCGCCAAACAACGGCAGGAGATTTTGAGTGTCGGTTGGTCTCAAAATCTGGCAAACGAGTTACACTAACCGATAAGACGCCGCTTTCCAAAAAGGAGAGTCATTGCATATGGAATTGACAACATCTGGGCGGCAGATGTAGTCGAGATGGGCAAATTTTCGAAGTGGAACAAAGGAATTAAATATATTTTGACAGTCATCGGTGTTTTCTCAAAATATGGTTGGATACGGCCCTTGAAATATAAAAAAAGGACAGTCGGTTGCACTGCTTTTAAAGATATATTTAGCACGAAGCGAAAACCGAAAATGTTATGGACTGATAAAGGAAGCGAGTTTTTCAACGGAACAATGAAGAATCTCCTGGATAAATATAGCATAACTTTATATACGACGGAAAATGAAGAGAAATCGTCTGTTGTCGAACGCTGGAACAAGACGATGAAACAAAAACTCTGGAAAATGTTTAGTGCTAATAATAACACAGTATATTAGAACCAACTGGACAGGTTAGTGGATGAATATAATCATAGTTTTCATTCGAGCATTAAGTTAACCCCTGCGCAGGCGAGTGAAACAGAAGAATCGAACAAAGGTTTTTGCTAATGTATATGGTGACTTAATTTATTCTAAACACATCCCAGCAAAATTTAAAATCGCTGATAAAGTTAGAATTTCAAAATATAAAAGAAAGATATTCGATAAAGGTTTCACACCGAACTGGACAGAAGAAATATTTGTTATTGACGAAATATTGAACACAAATCCTGTAACGTATAGATTAGTCGATCTGTTGGGAGAAAAAATAACCAGATCGTTTTATGAGCCTGAACTCCAGCCTACTACTCAGGATGTTTTCCGCATTGAAAAAGTTATTCGCCGTAAGTACAAGAAGAAGAAAGCTTTCGTTAAATAGAAAGGTTATTCGGATAAATTCAATTCATGGATACCGTTGAGTGATGCGGAAAAGCTATCTTAGCGTTTGGCATCATCGACAGTAGATATAAAATGGGGATTCCAAGCTGAAGCCTAAAAACCCAAAGCCCCCAGCAATTCAAAATCTAGGAGCAAACTCACAGAAAGCGAACCCATTAGAACTAACTCAGTGAAACCAAATAATTCATTCAAAATCAAATAAAGCTAAAGCTAGCAACAAGGCGCCGGCGTCAAAGACTAGCTGTTTGGTTATCGTTAAATTCAGGGATAATAAATGACACTTTTTGTGTTATTTATTTGATTTTCTAGGACATCGATGTGACATCGATGTGACACGTTTTAGGTACCGCTAAAGTTTTAGCGATAGCTGATTTGATTTTTTTTAAATGTTACGCTAAAATCTAGCAATAATTCATATTTTTAAATTTTTTAACAGTAGATTTAGCAGAAGGGGATGAAGGTTTTTAGAGTTTGACTGGATTTCACTCGGCTGGGGACTTTGGGTTTTTAGGGTGTCGGCTCGGAATCCCCATTTTATATCTACTTACTTTCTCTTTTGCGATTTTCAGAACTACCATTTTTCCTAGCATCGTTTCATGTGCAATTTTTGGGTGTTTTTCGATTTTAATCGCTTTTGCAAAACTCTGAGAAACGGCTCGATGGATTTTTTTTAAAACGTTAAGCACGCATGCTTACCGATGTGCAAAATATTATCTGAAAGTTTAATTGATTTAATTTTGTTTAATTTTTAGTTTAATTGATTTATAGATGAAGACGACGTACGAACCGGCCGAAAAAATGTCGTTACAAATTTACTTTTTATCTCGTTAATGCGCATGCGCATTAAACGAGATTTCGGAATCAGTCACGAAAAAAGGGACAAAAGTTGTTAACAAAATTTTGTGGACTTTTGTCCGGGGAGGGGGGGGTTTCTTCCTTCTTCTTTATAGAATCTATATTAGGGCATTGAAGATATGGTTGGTTAAACCGGTTAGGATTTCAAGAAGGGCGTCACATACTGCACCTAAAATTTTTGGGGAGCACCCCCGGACCTATTGTTAATTTCCCTAGGGTATTGGGATGTCAGAACTTGTCATCAACTTGTCATATCTCACATTACGTTACCGCAAAGGCTTTTAGTTCTTCTTAAGTTTCGATATCTCACGTTACCTATCAGCTTCAATCATTTGTCGTAAAGCCATTAAAGCTGCTTTAGAAGGGTAAAAATAGGTCAAATGAGTTTTTTGGCGAACGCAGTTTGAGAATTTCACGGTGTATTTTTACGAATGGCGACGTTTTAAGAAAGTTAAATGGGAAGGGAAAGTTTGTGTTTTAATATGAGCGATATGGCAAAGCAAAATAGCATGAAATTTGCGTTTGTTCTATTTTTGAAACATTGCTATTACGGTTTGATTATGCAATAGTATGGGAAAGACGTCATAGTTTTGTTGATTTAGCTACCGTGCACAAGGAAATTTTGCGGATTGTCCGACTGAATTTGTTTTGCTGGAGGAAATTTTTGCGGGTCGCGGAGACAGCTAAAATTTCTGGTTCTATTTGCAATTCTTCGACAACCACAAAGTGATTACAGTGGCAGTAAAGCTCACTGTCGTTGCAGATAAAAATTAAACTAATCACAGTACGCGGGTGGCGGCTTAGAATTTTAAACATGAACGCTTATCAGCATAAGTGGAAAAGCGTTATTTCCTGAATTATTCTAGAGCTCTCACGCAAGTATGAACCTACCTGCCATGATCTATCAAGAAACGAAACATAATTATTATCAATTCGCTGTTTTGACTCAAATGAGTTCAAATTTTATATTCAAGTTCCGATGAATTTCATTGCATTCTCAAATGCTTGTTCATTTAGCTCGGATGGTTTTATGCCGGTGGATTTTCAAGATCAGTTGCTTATACGCGCCACACTGTGACAGAAATTTCCGGGAAAGTTTAAAATTTTACAAGATTTTGGTCTATTCTCTTGCCAAATAATGCCATTTCAATGTCATCGATTTTTGTTACAGTTAGCGTCAACTTCGAGTTCTACGAAGGGTTCGAGTTTAATCAATTTTTGCATAACCGGAATTCAACTGGATAAAAATGTACGACGATAAGTCGTGCACTTGTAATAAGCTGAGCGTGCAAGGCCTAGCCGTATGGTTTAAACGCAATGAGAAGTTCGTAGACAATATAATAATTAAGGCCTTTAAAAATTAGTTGAAATCATTAATTCAAATGGATGGACTCAATACCTATTTAGTTTACTCTAAATTCAAAAGATAAATAGTATTGAAATATTTATGAAGAGGAATTTTACCGTTGCAACTCCTTGGTGCACTGTATGCAATTTTCTTAATAGGTTTTTAGAAGACTTACCCGGCTTCTACTTGCAGCTGAAAAAGCTAGGCTACATTCATCTTCGCTCGATTCCAGGGGCTCATAAAGTTCGCTAGAAATTGAGCTTGCGGTGATGGTTTTATCAGGATTATCGCCATCGCCCTTGCTACTTGGTTCAAACAGGTCACTGCTGGCTATTTCAGAACTGACAGGATTCGCGGTCTCATCTGGTTCGTAAGGGTCACTTGTGACAGGACTGTTCACTACATAAGACAATGTAAGAACCCGTTTCGATTTTTCAACAATTTCATCTAAAATTGTACCGCATGAAATCCCCTTTGTTGCCATAAATATATATACAAGTCAATCTCTAGCTCTACAGTCCACAACATCCCGTGACTACCGAAAACAATTCGTGATCGCGGCACACATGAAACATATGTCAATCAACTTTTTTGATGTTTCAGAATGATGAACTTGTACAAGCACGCAAAATCGTGCATATCTATTTCAGTAGATAGAAGACGGAACGTTTATTAAACAGATTAGAGAATCGTCGAGGCTACAAGAAGAAAATCATGCATCGGACGGCCGGTCGATATCAAGTGGCATTTTGATGTTAAGGAAGGTGAAAAGGTTAGAACCTTTAAAAGATCAGGGCCACGGCTGCAATCACCGAAGTACAGATATACGGTTAAATTTTAAGAATCGCCCCTTCAAAATCAAACGTGAGCAACGAGAAGTTGAGAAGGTAATCTGATCCGCTGTATTTTATTTTAAAAGTGCATGCAATGTGCGAAAATAGTGCCTTACATCAAGTTTTTCTGTCTATATATTGATTATATATTGGTAAGGTTGCTACCTTCTAAAAATTCGGGAAAGGCTATGCGTATGGAACTGACAAAAGACTCCTAATCTGGTGGGCTCCGATTTATTTGTATGGCATCTGTAAGGCAACCGTGTATAGGTATAGAAATCAACCCACATTCAGTTTATCTCAAAAGGGAAGTTCAACGTGCATTTCAATTTTTCCTTTTCGGAATCTTTGGAAAAACGAAATTGTTCCATGAACAGACACACGTATGCAGGCCGAATTAAGAAGTGTCGGAAGCGTCTTATCTTTTCTTCTGACATTCCAGTACAAAGAACGTTGGTCGAACTTCTCACGCGATTAACTCTTATCGATCTTTTTGCAACAATCAGGAGAACCGCATGATCGTCTAAAAATAAATGCATCGGTATGGGCTAAACCTTTCCAATTTTGTCCGAGTGAATTATGTACACCTAACTCATGGTATGAAAACAGACATATATAATTTCGATATTTGGATACTTGTTACATGCGGAATTCTTTTGCGGTCACTTGTGATCTTTTGCTTTGGTGCCGTGAGGGGAAAACAAGACGCATAATCTAACACTTCTTCGGCCAGAATAACGTCTGTTTGTTCAAAGCCGGCTGGGCCTGCAATGTGTTAGACTGCGAATACAGCCGCCTCTCATCGCTCCCGACCGCTAAGGGCGTTCGCGCGAGAGAGTGTCTGCGATTTACTTTGAGAAATTCCATACTGATGACGTAAATCACCCGTCGCTAACCTCGCATAATTAGGGATGGACCATTAGAAAAGTGATGGGGGGGATGGGGGTGGGGCAAAAGCAAAAAAAAAAAACATTTCCCAGTAAATTATTAAGGGAAAATAATTTCCACGCATTATCGCAAAAAAAAAAAAATCTGCCCAAGGACAATTAAAAAATAAACTATTTAAAAAATATATTCCAAAAAAAATTCTTGCCTCTCCCAAAGTCCCCCCCCCCACCCCCCCCCCCCGCATCACTTTTCCAATGGTCCATCCCTTATAATAATATGCATGCGGTGAAACCAAATGAAATAAAAGGTGTTGACAGGCCCATCACAAATCCAACTGGCGCCTGGCGTATTTGTTGTGACCTTTGTTCACTGGGTTTTAAGTTAGTTTGATTTTTACAGTTTAGCTCTTATCAGTATGGCTTTAAAAGATCTACCCCTTTTGTATGAAATAAGGGGAGGTTCTTTATAGATCCGTCTAAGCAAAGATTGTGATTCATTTGTCCATGAGGATGTAGCCACACGGGGTTGTATTGTGTTACAAAGGATAAATTTCCTTGCACGCAATGGTTTATTATTTCTGTTTCCAGCTTTGCCGTGAAAATATTGGCGAAAGAAAATACCATTTTTGACCCCGGCCATTGCGGTGCCATGAGTATAAAGGTAGTATTTCCGCTATAATAAAAAGCAGACTGATGATGATAATTACGGGATTCTTTTTCCCATTTATCGCCGATAAATGTTTATTCATCCAGACGTGCACGAGTGGCGCCGTTTGAAATATCAATAACTTGCCATATCCGGTCGGTAAATTGACAAAAGTAGAAAAACCTCTTCACCGCAGATAAAACTATAAAAAGCCTGAAACTGACTTGCTGGTAACGTCAAAACATTAAACATAGGACAAAACACATAGCCTGTGACACAGCCGCTTCCACCCCTCAGAAAAAAAAAATCTCTCCCCGATTTTTTCTGAGGGGAGGAGGCGGCTGTCACAGGCTAAAAACACAGAGTCGAACATTTTCTAACGACAGACAAGATTAATCCTCGTAACTGGCGATTGAGTTACTACACTGCATAATTTAAAGCATAATTATGTAAAATTATCAAATTGGCCAATCAGCGCTCCTGTCTTGATGCGGGACAGATTACGTCATCAGTATGGAATTTCTCAAAGTAAATCGCAGACGCTCTCTCGCGCGAACGCCTCTAGCGGCCGGGAGCGATGAGAGGCGGCTGTATTCGCAGGCTAGCAATGTGTGGAAAACTGAATTAAAGATATAACAGTTATTGACTAGTGTATCCAAAAGATAGTAATTGCTGCCGTAAATTTGTTGTAACAATGCTGTTTTGTCGTCTCGCTGGTATTACAGAATTTTCTCTTTCGTTTTTTGAGGGGAAGCAAAGCAAATGTAACCAGGATGAATCGACGAAAATTCCAGCTAATAAGACTAATTTTGTTTTGTCATTCACGCATCAAGTTCCTGCAATGTCTGTAGAATATTGTTGAGTAAAGGACGCGTTCACCACGAGGAAGGTGTGAAAATTTAGGTTAATTACTGTGTGTTCGCGTCTCCCAAGTTCAGCTCAGGTTTCGCGTCCCCAAGCGCTCAGCTCAGCTCAGTCTCATCGACCCCTGTCGGAGTGATTTCAAAATAAATTAGTCTTTTATTCCGTACAATCTTCGAAAATCTTTGCCATTCAACGGTCCTATCACCATGCCTCGCAGTCCCCGCTCAACTCGTAGTAGTCTTCGACACTTCAGTTCCGATTTCGACTGGGACATGTTGGACCAAAATACTGTATTACAAATCTCGCTGCCAACACTGAGCTTGAAGCAGCGAGCGCGGCCATTGTTCGTGGCGCAGTGCATTCTGGCCCAAAATGTGTTCGTGGTGCAGTGAATTCTGGTAAAAAGCGATCAAATCGAGATTTTTCCTAGCTTATATTTTTTCTCATATATTTCTCTTAAATCCTGATTATGTTGCTGCTCACTCGCTACGCTCGTTCCGCAGCAATAAGATTCATCGTTCGTGGAAGGAGGAATAATATGAGGCCGAAATTTAAATGCATTAGTAATCTTATCAAGTGACATCAGACATATTGTAATAACCGTTTACTATTTGTAACGAAAAAGCCCGCCAAAAAGGTTATGTTTTACACTTCGATCTCAAAATGTTCTCAATAGACCTATTTCGATTTATTAAAATTCCTACCTGGCTTTCAGGTTTAGTGGAATAAAAGAAAAGTAATGACGTCGAGGTTCACGGTCGAGGATAATTGATTTCCGGCTATTCTTTTATTCCCCTAAGGTCCCTAAGCCTTCAGCTACAGTATTCCGTTGTAAACAATATTTAGGCTTAACTTGTTAACATGTGACTAAAGATTTTACTTTCTTTTTTAACTTGCTTTAGAATGAATGCGATATAAAGATGATACAATATGTCTAATTTCTGTATAATTAACAATTATGAGAATTACATGTTATTTTTATTTATTTATTTATTTGCTTTCCCAGGTTGTGCTGCAACTGCTTGGGCGGGAACAAGAGAATTTCATTGCTTAATTGCCGAAAGCGACGATGATAAGCATAGGTCAATTCGACGGACAGTAGAAGTACAGAAATATAGTAACTGCAATATTTGTTTTGCCGGAGAGACTGAAAACATCTTAGTGTTGTTAATGTTGTTAATGATTCTTTTAATGTTTCAAAAAACGCACCTTTTTATATATATCAGTGCTATTCAAACATATCATCGAGAAAATTAAACACAAAAGTTAGAGTTACTATGTTTTTAAAGGCATCAAATGATGCAATACAAATTTGATATTTAGAAAGTTTTTTTTTTATCAGCATTAATTTTATCAGCAGTTGAGGTACATTGTGGTGTTACGTGTCATCATTTAATAGCAAATTACTCAGTTCAAAGACAATTACTAAAAATAACATATTTATTAACATGGCCACCTTGCAGTCTTTTTCTTATTAAAATAATTACCATTTTCCTTTACTTTTACTGTTCTCATAAGGAACATGGAAAATGCCATATTCTTTTCCTTTCCTGATGTCCTTTCCTTTTCAGTGACTCAGAAATGTAAAGGAACATGGAAATTTCAATGTTCCTTCGCGCTACTTCGGGCTACTTAACGTAAGCCGAGATGTTTTGAAAAAGCTTCGCATTTTCAATTGGCTATAAAAGGAAACGAAACCTAATCACTAGCTCTATTCCTACAAGAGACACCATTCTGCCCGAAGGTACACAATTTTTGAGTCAACGGAAAAAGCGACAAAATATTTTCATTTGTCTTTTTGCAATAGTCTACCTTTTTACTGAACTTATTGACATGCACAAAGCTCTTGTTGTTTCTCATACTTTACATCCACATATACACTGCACATATAAATTGGCTGTTTAAAAACATTGCCAGTAAATCAATTTTAATCCCAAATGAAAATCGTTGCAATATATTTTAGTTCTGTTTAAATATCAATAAATGAAAATAGTAAATATTTTTAACCTTCGTACATTTTTCCCAAATTTCGATTAATAAGAAAATCGCTATTGTAATGCTATACAAGGCATTGCTACTAAAATACTGTGAATACAAAAAATAGAAAAATTAACTAAGTAAAAGGGTTCTCTAGTCAAGACAGATTGAATATAAGTAGTTTTGCCACCCCCATCCCTCCTCAAAATTTCCCCCGTAGCAACCAAATTCGCCCCCTCATTCGCTTAATATAATCAAGTTGAAGTTTCCCGTCAGTAAAATGAAGACTATTTTGAACAAATACGCTAGATTAACATGAAAATTATTTACATTCACACTCGTGATTCTTTTGTTGCTCACGACTTTCATTGATTTAGTGGCTCCTAAAAGAGCCCTTAAGTCCTCTATGACAGCAATGTTAGACCTACAGGTATTTGCAATCTTTCAACTTCAATAGACCATTAAGTAGCTTTACACATATTACCTATCACGTGCTTACTACATTAACCTATAAAGGGAACAAACGTTTCCAATTCTTGTTGTTGTTTTTTATTAACCTTACGTGCTCTCGCATTAACAAGATGGCTTTAAGAGCCCTTTGATTTAAGTTATGCTCAGTAATAATTTCAAATCAATGCGCGCTACATTCTTCCGTGATTGAAACATTGCAATGTACGCTCGTTGATGAAAATTTCTCTGCATATGTTTTCGTTTGCCTTCAAAACGCCTGCTGTAAAACGTTTTCAAAACGCAAAAGGGCATTTATTGCTCAATATAATCCTAAAAAGAGACTTAAGGGAATCTGGAAAGTAGCAAGGAGAGTAATAAGGTACAATCATGCTCGAATACAGATAATAATAGATGCACATCAGATCACAACGAAAGTATAAATCACGGAGGAATGCAGTGCGCATTGATTTGAAATCATTATTAAGCATAACTTTAAAAAGTAAATTTGTAACGCCATTTATTCGGCAGGTTCGTACGTCGTCTTCATCTTTAAATTTAAAAGCGTTCCAGTGAATCAATGTCAATGAAACTTTCAGATAATATTTTGCACATCCGTAAGCATGCACAGTGAACGTTTAAAAAAAATCCACCGAGCCGTTTTTTCAGATTTTTACAAAAGCGATTAAAATCGAAAAAAAAAAAAAAAAAAATTGCACATGGAGTGATGTTAGAAAAACAGGTAGTTCTCAAGATCGCAAAAGAGAAAGTAAACAAAACTTTCAAGGTTTACAAACATAACATCAAGCTACTTTTTGCCACTATCATTAAGGAATTGTACAAAACCAGTGTTAATCTCTCGATCAATTTATTACCAGTACACAAATAGTAAGGTTTGAAATATTATTGCGATTTATTTGAATTCAAACATACAGAATTTTTTTTATTCTTACAAAATATATATGCCATATACCATACTTTAAGATGTCTATGTGGGATTTTCAATGCGAAATCTTAAACGCGCTAAATTTCACTTTTAATGATTTCTAAGTTTCTTGTTTATCGTCGTGATGGTAATATCGATTTTAACAGACAATATATCTTGCCAAACTTCAATTCAGATCTAGTTAGCGGTGAAAATTTCACGTCGATCTGACTTGGAGAAGATCGCTTAAAAGCCCATTGAAAAATGCAGGTATGGTCTCCAGAAAACTGTATCGAACCACCTTAAGAGCCAATGGTACCAACGGTCAAACATTCGCAGGTAACTGGCGAAAAATGGATTTCGCTTATATTCTCAACTTAGGTAGGCCCTTATGTGAAACAAATCACTACATAGTCAGTTTGGCTAAATATCGGTTTGTTTCAGATAAAATCGATAATAACTGAATACCGCCAAAGGCCACTTAAGAGACTCAAAATTTATGCCGAGTTTGGAAGCTTCGCGTGAAAAAATAAAGCACTGTAAAGGGACAATACCTGTGAAATCTTAGAGAATGACATCAAAAAGGTACATTGAAGGTGATTTTAGCGCTTTGTGTCCTCTAATTTTCAAAGTGTAATTAATTTTACTTGACACACTTTAAACTCGTTAAGGTGGCTCGACTGTATTTTTTTGGGGCGATACCCCCAAGTTAGAGCATTAACTACGACTCCTTTAACAATGTTATGGAAAAACGGTCACTACAACTATAATCGATAAAGATGGAAATTTGTTAAGACCAATGTGAAATTAATATCGGAGTTGCCATAGCAACGTAATGGCGTTTTATTACTTGCCGTCGTATTTCTCGGCAGCAGGAGGTTTTTTCAGCAATCGCTTAAGGGAGCTTGTACTTCCCATAGCCGCCTCGAATATATTGGCAAAGATTGAATAAATTCTATGAGAGCGTTTTTAAAATTTTTGGGGATGAAGTTTTGGGGATTATAAATACAGTGAAAAACATACTATCGACATAACTGGCTAATATCTAAAGAAAACGATGCGCTTTGGGAATGCAGTTTCATCTCATAGTAATACTCCGATTCCAGAAAAAACCGGAAGTTGCATGGAAGTGAGGCTTAATAGCCCTCGCGGGATTGAAATGTAAACATGGCGGACGATAAAAAGGAACTTTTAGAAAGGTAGGTGTTCGTATTTCATCCTTCGATCAGCTGTTACCTGTTTTAAATTTGCTGTTTAGGCACATGGTTTCATATAAAATTTGCTCAATTTGCTTTCTCAGGGTCAAAAACCAGCAATCAGTGGAAACAATGGACGAAACAATTGCAAACGGAAGCGGAGTTGTTGGCAAATATAAAGCTACTTCACCGGAGCAAATTATGAACAAAGAGAGAAAACTTGGTCACAAATGCTGTGCAGCAGCAAGCTGTAATAACCGAAGTGAAAATAGACCTGATCTATCATTTCATGAGTTTCCATCGGACACACAACAAAGGAAGAAGTGGGAAATTCGAATGAAAAGAGGAGATGCCTTCTTTGCCACTGTAGAAAACAAGTTCTGTTGTTCCGAACACTTCCGGTCATAGACGAGACTTAAACCCGGGAACCGTGCCATCGGTTTTTGCTTGGACAAAAGTGGATGAAGAATCGCCGTGTAGAGCGAAAAGGCTAAAGTTGAGATGTGAGAAATCGGAAGCTGGGTTAACAAGAGAGAGCGCTCATGAAAGTTTACACCAGAGTGAAACTGAAAATTTCCAAAACGTCTCTGTTGTTTTCGGTCCACCAACACTTCAAAAGTGGGTATAAGAAATTAAGATGGAAAACGAAAGGCTCCTTCATGAATTACAAGAATGTAAAGCTAGGGAGAGGATTTCCAAGTTTGGTCTGGAACGATTTTTAAGTAGTAATGAAGATATCAAATTTTATACTGGATTCCCTGATTACGCAACTTTACTAGAATTCTGGAAATATGTTGAGCCTAATGCCTCAAAATTAACATATTTCAGTTATGTACGTGATAATACTGATTCTGTTAATTTTGAAGACTACTTTCCATTCATTGCAGGGAAAGAAAAGAGGTTTCCTGGAAGCAATGTTGGTTGTTCCAGAAGGTTACAACCGATTGATGAGTTTTGGCTTTTTCTAACTCGTTTAAGACTTGGGTTATTTGAGCGTGACCTGGCTTTTAGGTTTAGTATTTCAGAACCAGTTGTTTCAGATATAGCTATAACATGGGCTAATTACCTATATTTGTTGTTGGGAAGCTTGCCTATATAGTCGTCTAAAGTGCAGATTAAACAGCATATACCTGAAGTTTTTAAGGGGGATTTGAAAACATAAGATGCATAATAGACTGCACAGAAATAAAATGCCAGACCCCCCAAGACCTTGAGAAACAAAGTGAACTTTATTCTGAATACAAGTCCCACAACACATTCAAAGGTCTTGTGGGAATTTCCCCAAATGTTTGGATTACATTTGTGAGTAGCTTGTATGGAGGAAGTATATCTGACAAGGAGATTGTAAAAAGCAGTTCTTTTGTTGACTTGCTGGATGAAAATGATTTGATTATGGCTGATCGTGGATTTGACATTCAGGATCTACTGGCAAAAAAGAAGGTTACACTTTTCATTCCTCCTAAAAGACAAAGTAAATCTGAACAGTTTTCTAAAGAAGAATGTTTTGAAACTATGAAAATTGCCAATTTGAGAATCCATGTCGAAAGGGGCATCCGGAGAATCAAGGGTTGGCACATCTTTGACGGTGTTGTGCCATTAAGTTTATGTGGAATAGTAAATCAGCTCTGGACAGTGAGCTGTTTGCTAGTAAACTGGCAAAAGCCTGCATTAACATGTTAACAGTTTTAAAGATTTAAGTGTACCATTCACTGGAAAATGTTAAAATCCTAACATATTGTCAAGGGTTAAAATATTGAAGTTGCAGTTATGTTAAATTTCTAAGATTCTGGAGATTCAGTTCCTTGTGAACTGAGGTTTTAAAATTCAATTGTCAATTACCATAATCAAAGTACAACAAGTGTTTGCATTCTCTCTCACTGTGCATGTCAAATATGAAACATGAATATTATACAAATCTGATTGTTAGTGATCACTTAAAACTATATCTAGACAGGTCATCTTTGAGCCTGGGGTAAGCTAACTCATAGATGATATATGCATCATAAAATTCTTCAATGTTCTTTTGTTTCTTCTTCCACCATTCTGGCTCAAAGGGAATTTCTGTAAAAAAAAAAAAACTCTTCATTACTTCCAAGGATTGCAAGGACACCCCAAAGTCTTTTGACAACATACAGTTGCTGTTGTACTTGATAAAAGTACATATGATTCTTGTTGACTTGCAGTACACCAGAATCATACATTTTGCATATAGATTTCCGCATAAGAGCATCTTTCAGGCTCTCACCATCCTTGACAATGATATTCTTAGCTTCAAAAATTCCATGTGGATCACTCTTGCTTGGATTTGTTATCAGACCATCTGGAGAGGCACCCAAAATTCCCTTTTCTTTTTCAATAAAGAAACCACACTTTTTTACTGTGGCCTGTGTGTGCCCCTGCTTGTGCATCATTTCAATGTACCTGTCTATCACTAGTTGCTCATGGCCTGTGACTGATACTCGCGGTTTCACCATTTTCCCTCAGTTCTTCATTCAGTCTCGCTAACTTTGCTTTAGTGAAGCTCTTCTCTGGGTCAGGGTCGTATATTTTTAAATTTTTCATTGCTTGCAGGTTCTTGACCGTGAGAAAGCAAATTTTATATGAAACCATGTGTCTAAACAGCAAGTTATAAATCAACAGCTAACAGCTGATCGAAGGATGACATACGAACACCTACCTTTCGAAAAGTTCCTTTTTATTACTATTTTGATTTATACGGCGGCATTTTAGCCAAAACTTTAGTTGACTAACGGTCAATTTTCCTATTTCTTCTTCATTAAAGCTAGCACCAGGGATGTCTTCTGGAGCAAGATCGACTTGATCGTCCGCCATGTTTACATTTCAAATATCCCGCGAGGGCTATTAAGCCTCACTTCCATGCAACTTCCGGTTTTTTTCTGGAATCGGAGTATTTGGTTCCATCTGAGATCGTGTGTGAAAAAGTGAGGGGGATTGCTTTGGCCGATTGCGAGAAAGAAATATTTGATTGGTGTGCGTTCAGATGCTCTTGTTGCCATTTTTGTATTTAATTTGGTCTACGCCTACAAATGTGATGATAATTTGAAAACCGCTTGATAATTTTTTTTTAACATTTGACAATCGCGCGATTAATTATCAATTTACATGGCCTGCAAGTTTTCAAGGACATTGAAAACATGTAAGGCAATAAAATAGGGCCTTTAATGTACCATTTTTTCCCGAGGATTTCGTGTTTATAAGTGAGCGTCCTCATTATTCACGGGTATTGTTTTCTAGTTCCATATGCACGTGCACAACTTTAGCAAAAACTTCATTTGCATCGAACAGAACGCTCGATTGCTTTCCGAAGAATTTTCCGAAATATGCTAATAACTGACTTGAGAATTGTTACAACATTCCGCACTCGACGTCACGCTATTAAGCTGTAATGCAGCCATGCCGAGGGCCTCTATGTCCAGAAAACAAAAAAGTATTATCCCACAGAACAACAGAGCAGGATAAAAGTCTTGACCCAAGTAATAGCGTGACATCGAGTGTGTAATGATATTGCAATTTTCAAGCCAGTTATTAGCATGTTTCGGAAAATTCTTCGCAAAGCAATCGAGCGTTCTGTTCGATATATACATGTTCTTTAGTTTCGCTGTGCTGCGTTGGTTCACCCTTCGTTGTGTATCTTCGTTTGTATTTATGACTATTGAAACGTGTAATTCATTTGCACACGCTTTTAGAACGAGACATATACATGTTCTTTAGTTTCGCTGTGCTGCGTTGGTTCACCCTTCGTTGTGTATCTCTGTTTGTATTTATGTGTATTGAAACGTGTGATTCCTTTGCACACGGTCTATTGAAACGTGTAATTCGCTGTGCTGCGTTGGTTCACCCTTCATCGTATGTCGACAGACCGACTTCCGCTTTTACAAGTCTGTACAGACCGTACAGACTGTCAAACCGCTTCACCCCTTACCCACCAGATTGATGCATATAATTATCAGTGAGTCGTACAGACTGTATGATCCATTTGACAAACTGTATCTGTCCTTGGTTTTATGCTTGTACTTAAATTTGCTTTATTGAGAAGCAATTTACGGACTGTCAACGGACCGACTGGTCACTATTACAGTTGGTCAGACCGTACAGATCGTAACGTGGGTTTGACAGACTGTATCCGTGCGTTTATATTGGACATGAGTGGAGCTCTTATGCTGTGTTTTCCATCATTTTTTGAAAATTACCGCTTTGGTGTCACATGAATTTCAAGGTACTCCAATACTTTTGCATCAATTTTTTTTTTCTGCTTAGAAGGGCTTTCAAATGGAGATGTTGGGATTATAAGCTACTCCGCATCTGAGCACAGGCGAAGGTGACAAGCAGATTTCTGAGTTTTGTTTATGAATACGAATTAGCATGTGTGGAATTATTTCTAAGAATTCGCACCTTTTTAAGTAGGGAGAACATAATATGCGCCCCAGGAGGGGAGCATGTAAGCTGCATTAGAAGTTTCCATGGAGTGCAATGTTTTTAAATGCGGGGACTACGCTGATTAGACGCGTGCATATTACTTACGCCCCCGTTAGAAACCGGTAAATCGCTTATAATTTCCGTGAAAACCTAAAAAACGCACTGGGGATAAAAATTGCTCAAAACCGAAAAACCGTTTTCTTAAAAAACGAAAACGAATACCGGATAAAAAAAAAAAAAAAAAAAAAAGAAAACCGCAACGGTTATCAAAACCGAAAAACCGGAAATGTTCAGTGCAAAAAACGAAAAACCGATCTCAAAATGATAGAAACCGAAACACCGACAATTCCAATAAGCCTCCATTTTGCGAAATTGGATGCATTAAATTTCTGTGCAAGACTTTTCTGGTTGAACACTGATTACTTAAACAAGTTGCTCATTTCACTGGGGCCACTCATTTCACCGTTTTGCCATTAACTCCGGAAATTCGGTAAAAGAAAAGATGGCCAAAACTTGTGATTTTGCTCCCACCTATCAACATCCTAGGCTAGAATACCAAAGCAAACTTTGCATTTTTCCACTGAAATAGAGTTTTGGTCCCACTTCGTGATCCCAGTATTTCTATTTTTGATAGGAGCGGATCAATGGATTTGAGAAAAGTACATCTGCAAGCGTTTTTCTGTGCGAATTTATTTCCGCTGTTTTGTTGCTTTCACTATTTCATATCATTTAGGTAATTTTCAAAATAGCTCATGCACGCAATCCGTACCTTTGTTTGGGACTCGTCTGCACGGCGTAGCTCACACAGTGAGACTCAGCGACACTTCACTATCCCAAATGTGCTACTAGTCATTTTGTGAGTGATAGGCCTGTTTGTATCACCATAGCACGCTACTGCAAGCTATTTTAAAAAGGTACAAGTTATTATTTTGTACCCAACCCCCCTTTTCCCCGGTGAAATCGCGGCGGTGTTGTGTATTTAAAAAGAGCAAGATTGGAGTTCGATTTATATCAGTCACGCTATACATTCACAAAAGTGCAATCATTCCAAAATATTGATCCCTCAGACGAGACATTTGCTCCGGGCGAGCGCGTTACCAAAATGAACTATTGCTCATTTATTATGTATGTATGCGCTATTGTTTTGTTTTTGGATTTCTATTGTTTTGGTTTTTGTTTTAGTTTTAAGAACGGTACGCATAACTAATGCCTTGGGTTAAACGGAAATCTTTCCGGCTGAATAGTGCAAAAATGACGGAGGTTTACTTGCTGGAACCAAAGCAAATTTCCCACCGAAATGTTTACTAGATTACAACTTTCCAAAACCGAGTGTGGATGTTGAGATTGCGCCTGTTAAAATGAGTTAGAACGCTTAAAGCGATGACCGCACGGTCGAACTCCATACAAGCGCATCGCCTTTATACGAAATTGCTCACTTCAAGGTAAAAATGACGGTATTTTTTTTTAAAAAGTTATTAAAATATTTTAACGTTTCTAGATAGAATAATAACCAAATTACTGGAATCGGAGTGTGGATTTCCGAAAAGTAATTCATAAATTGCCAGGCCATGCATTGACAGAAGAGCATGCGAATGTAAACAAGATACAGACTGATAGAAGCCAAAATTGGCTCCGTCGAAGCATAGTGCACTGAAAAAATGGCAAAATGATTTGGTTTTTGTCGCTCCAACTAAATCATATTTCCCACCAAAATGTTCACAAGATCCCAGTCTCTTCAAAACTAAGTGTGGATGTTCACATTATGCCTATTAAAATGAGTTATACCGCTAAAAGAGATGACTGCGCGGTTGAACTCCATATAAGCCTTAACTTGACATTGGTCACTTCAAGGTCAAAATGACGGGACATTTTTTTACGTTAGTAAAATATTTTAACGTTTCCAGATAGAATAATAACCAAGTTACTGGAATCCGAGTGTGGATTTGCGAAAAGTAATTCATAAATGGGCGAAATGGGCGTTTTGGCAGTGATCTTAAGGGTCAAATTGGGGGTCTGGGGACGAATTAAAAAAAATAGAGGCAAATGTCACCCAATTTTTTGCCATGGCCAAAACTTGATCTGATCTCAACTGGTATATGTAATTACCAGTGTTTTGGCGTGAAATCAAAGGCCATGTGAGCTAACTCGTGAATAAAAAATGCTCAACACCTAGTTGGCTCATATTTGAGAGACCCTTCCTTACAAAAAGGTGACGAAATGTAGTTGAGGAGACACTCGAGTTCGTGGAAGCTTTATTGTATAAATTAACACTTTCGATAAGATTGATAAATTTATCTTTTCAACGCGTAACGCAATGCACATTATATTTAAATTATAGCCTGCGTAGCTGGCGTTTTTTTTGTCGTGCGCAGTGATGAATTTGCGTGCGCCAAAAGCGGCCGCGAAAACAAGTGGCGAAGCCGCAATGAAAATGGAGAGGAGGAGGAAACAACGCGGAAACTGTATACAACTGTTACATATAATAAGTCATAATACACATATAAAACTAACGATAAACTTTCATCAAACATACTTATTGGTCTTGTTGCGTTCGTAGTTTTACCGTAGATGGAAGCAGAGACCCGTGATACAACGTTTTTAAGCTAACATTGGTGGGTTAAAAGTGCAATATTGTGGCGAGAATTGTAGGTTGTTAACTTTCTTTCTTTAGTCCCAACGGTGCAGTGCTTGTTTTTGGTCATTCTTAAAAAAACATCATGTAATAGAGTGCGTGAAATGAAAAACATCCATTTTGAATTGCAAGAGATTAGCATTATCGTCAGGGACTTGCGAGATATCGATGTTTGCATTGTACTGTAAGCGCCTTAACAGAAGCGGTAGGTGATAAGGGCTAGTGATTTATTTTGTTATTAGTCAGGATTTGTGAACTCCAGTGTGAAGTAGACGGCAAATAATTGACTGTAGGAGGCAAAATTGCCTGCTGCCTGCACATTATGACAGGGCTGGTCTACAGAATTATTGGATTTCATCGCTCTTGTTCTGTAATTTGTAGATTTTGTTTTCTAAAATCAGCACTTTTATATTTTGTTTCATTTTTCAGTGCTTGCTAAGCGGCACATGCATGACCGGAAAATATTGCGAGTGCTGACTGAGGGGGATGGGGATAGTGAATACCTGTAAATATTTTTATAACAGATTTATTCCACTCACTGACACCACCAACAGTAGCCCAGGAACATGACCTTCATTTTCGATGTCTGTGGTTTTAAGTTGTCAGTCAATGTTGCTATAATACTGATTTTCTTGGTGGAAATTTAAATTTGTATGCATGTATTATAAGGCTTCCAGTGAAGAATACCATGTTACACATTTTTTGGCGCGATACACCTTTTACTTTGCCGACATGGTACAAATTTGTTCAAGTGGCAAGGTGTATTCTACATACCTTACTGGCACTTATTTTTGCGGGACTTAACCCTCGGACCCTTTCTCCGATATTTTCAAGACCATTTAAAATTAGCACATGCCGGTTTCAGTAGCTGTTCATTTATCCTTGAGACACATTTTGATAAAGTTTGGTGACAACCAATTGCTATGGCAGCGCCCCAACCCATAATATTTACCTTATCTTGTAAAGCACATCACGGGCTATCTATTAGATGTAAAATATTTCCGAAATATTGCAACATCGCTAAAACCCAAGGGGGGTTGCAACAACCCCCCCCCCCCTCCCCTTGTACCACGGTTGGGGTATACGTTTGCGTGTGCGTCCGAGGGTTAAGGTGGCTTCAAGTAGTTTTTTGGGGGTCACACTTCCCTTTTTTGGATGCGCTTATACATAATTTAACTTTACCTCGATGAATCTGAATTTGATACCAGATGTTAGGGTTGGATGAAAGTTTTGATGGATGCTGTTTTTATGCTGATAGGCGTTTCCATAGCAACAGTAAACAAACATGGCGAAAAACAGTTTTTCCTAATTATCTTTCGATTTTGGGGCTACCCACGACAAGCGAATAAATGCGCTATAATCTACAGTCTAGCACACTAAATGGGAAAATTTCAAACAATTTAAACTGTTCGATTTTAAATAAATCGCTCAAACATTTTTAACACGTGTTATTTCATGTTTGAAACGGGTAAGCGGTTAAAGCATTCCATAGGTCTCACATGCAAATTATCATTAAATTACCACAGGAAGTTTCCTCAGACTTAAATTGTTACTCCTGGCAAATAGCTCTGACTAACTCGTCGGCAATAAAGAGATAGAGCTTTTCATTCAAATGCAGTTTTGCCTGACGTTTTCACTCTTTTGTTAAATGGTTACTGCGTAGCATGAACTTGTTTTTTAGGTGGAGAATGACATTTCTGCTGGAAACTAATTTCCAGATCAAGCAATGCTCAGAGCATTAACTAGCCAGCGCAGACATATCCGATGTCCTTGCTCCTGCGGCATCCGTGGACCGAGCTCTGTTTGGACGCTTGACAGTAGGCATTGTTAGAAACAGCTCTGATTAACTATCTGAAGCGAAATAATTTATGCTGCATAAAAATTTATGCGGGTTTTTCCATGACAGATCTTAATTTGTCGACTAAACATGAGTGATTGTGTGCTGTGTTTCTCGCCTATCATGATGTATAGCGACAGAATCTTGTTAAAGGTCGCGGTGAATTGAAAGTTGACGAAGAAAACCTTTCACTAGAGTTTGCTGTACACTCTACGTCGCCGTATATCTGTGAACCATGCACTGGACTTCTACAGAAATGACATTCACGGACTTTTCAATAACTTACAAAAAAAATGACGAGTACAGTTCCAAAGCTTTCAAGGCAGGACTGACTGTAGCCTGCTGGCAGACGCCTCCTATTGCAAACCATCTATTTGTGAAGCTTACAAAACGATTTGTTGTTTAATCGCCAATCCTCTCTCAATCTGTGAAACCTTGAAGGGCAACATTTAAATTAATGATTGCATACGATTGTAAAGCTTCAAAGCAAGTCGAATGAAAAAAGAACAACACCGTTCGGGAATAATTGTGCTAGATCGTCAACTTCTCCTGTGAAATGAATTATTTTGAATTTCCAACGGTTCATTGACCAGAATTTTGCGGGTGTAATCAGTGCCTGGTGTTACAGACTATTTATTTGTTAATACAGTCGAACCTCCCGTAAGCGACCACCCAAAATGTCAAGCCTAGGTGGTCGCTTACGGGAGGTGGTTGCTTACGAGAGTTCAGACCATATTGGGTCAAAATTTTGCCTTATTAGTATATGGTAACTGTAGAGACTTATCCCATGTGCCAATGCCCATCTAAACCCATGTAATAACTTTTAGTAGTCGCAAAAATATTTAAGCTTTCCAAAATATTTATTCAGAGTTTCATGGTTCGCTTCTGATAAACTACCTAATAAGGCGAATGGAACAAGTCTCACGATAGTTACAAATTGAATCTTTAATGTTGTCTAAACGTCAAGGGGAACTGAACATGAACTAATAAGGATTGGATTGCAAGCTTTAAATTTGACAGCCCTTTTATATTACTAGTGATTTACATGTTAATATTAAGCGTAAACAACTGTACATTAACCCTTAAACACCCAAATTTCCAAAAAAAAAAACAATTCTTCTTGGCCATCGTAGCTTAATAAGAAATTGCACACAAACTGCAGTGACAAACATGACAATAAAACCCAAATTTCCACCTAAAAGACCCTTTTTCAGGCTACAATTCCATTTTATGGCTATTATCTAACCAAATTGAGGCCGAACAGTCAAAAGCATCGTTTACAGCTCGGAAACTAAACCCGCCTACCATTTGTAGAAGAACTTGAGAATTTGAGTTCGGCATAGGTTTTGAACGAGAAAAACAGGACTTGTCCGGAGGAATGCGATGTTACAGCACCTCATTATCCAATAGCCCAGTTTCGATATATTAAAATTCAACTTGAAACAAAAGACATCACTACGAGGCTTAGGGGAATGATATAGGGATTTGTATGGTTTATTCCCCTAAGCCTCGTAGTGATGTCTTTTGTTTCAAGTTGAATTTTAATATATCGAAATTGGGCTATTTCCGCTCTATTATCTGTCAAGTAGCTTCAAGTGGTCGCTTACGGGAGGTTAAAAACAAAAGAAAATTTCAAACTTTTAGCTCTTAAAGTGGTCGCGGTCGCTTACGAGAGGTGGTCGCTTACAAGAGGTTCCAAATATAGTGATTTGACTTGGAAACGTTTGGTATTTTGGAAAACTGGTCGCTGAGGAGAGGAGGTGGTCGCAACCTGAGGTTCGACTGTACAATGCAGTATAACTGGCACAGTGAATTCATATCATTAGTGTTTGATGCTATAATCTAGGTAGTTCAGAGAATAGAAGGACAAAGGGGCTATTAATAAGAGGACTACAGAATAACTACAAGAAAACAATTTACTTGTACATCCAATGTAAAATCCCCCCGCGAAGAAACACATTCGCCGAAAACGGAATTTCGCAGGTCCTACTTTTGTAACAAATTAGAAATTTCTATACCACTGAGCCTGAAAAAGCCAGGGAAAAGAGCTAGGGAATGAATCTTCAAAACTTTATCACGGCGAGATAAGGGAAAGACTTGACTTACTTGACTTAATTCCTAAGTCTCCTCTGGGAGAATAGGGCCATAAGGGAAAGGGGATAAGGGAAAGAGAACACACAAAATAGTAAACTATTTTCACCGGTCTCACTTGCACTTATATAATGAGAATGGGAGACCTGGCGTCCTTAGCAGTCTTAGCAGCGGGGTACCAAGATCACAGGGACAGAATCGACAGACCACCCATACTCAACCCCAGACTCCGACCCGAAATAACATCCGATACCCAGACTCAAACAACATCGGAGATAAATTGTTAACCCGCAAAAATTAAATCATGTGGGACTTAGCTGTTAACCCACAGAACAAAGCGGGACCAAAACTGTTAACCCGCAAAAATTAAATCATGTGGGACTAAGCTGTTAACCCACAAAACAAAGCGGGACCGAAACTGTTAACCCGCAAAAATTAAATCATGTGGGACTAAACTGTTAACCCACAAAACAAAGCGGGACCAAAACTGTTAACCCACAAATATAAATCATGTGGGACAAAGCTGTTAACCCACAGAACAAAGCGGGACCAAAACTGTTAACCCGCAAAAATTAAATCATGTGGGACTAAGCTGTTAACCCATAAAACAAAGCGGGACAGAAACTGTTAACCCGCGAAAATTAAATCATGTGGGACAAAACTGTTAACCCACAAAACAAAAACGGGGCCAAAACTGTTAACCCTCAAATATTAAAAAAACGTGGGACTAAATGTCAAAAAACGGGGCCAAAACTCAAACAAAGACAGAAACTACGGGTCGCCACTCCCCGGGTGTGGGGATAAAGGGAAAATCGTGTTAATAACCCCGGGAGGGAAAGGGATCTTAAACTTTAACAAAACCTCTAAAACTAAGAGTAAACCCGGGGAATGGCGGCCCTGGCGCACGGTAATCCGAGAGGGCGTTGTGGCCCCTACAGGCACCGCCATTATAAAACGAACCTAAGTGACGTGAAAAAGCTAAGGAGCCAGCCCAAGGGAAATGGAAGCAGCCCCCCCCCCCCCCCCCTCCCCCCATAAAAGGGAGTAAAATGCGAGGGCACTATGACAAAGGGAGGACCCATGGGACAATACAGAAATGTGTGAAAGAGCAAGGGGCGTGCTAGCAAGGACTTGTGAAATAAATAGCGAACAATGGCCGTGTTTTCACGAGCGATTTTTCAAGTCGCTGAGCGAGTGACAGTCGGAAATCTCGTGAAAACAGTTGCTTGTCCAACTCGCTTAAAGTTAAGCGAGTCGGCGAACTACAATAGAATTCTCAGGTCGCTTAAGCTTGTCGGCAATTAAACAACAAAGAAGGGCATTGTATTGTCGTTCTTTTGTGTTCTAATTTTCTATTGTTTTAACAAAAAAATATATCGCGCATGGTATAATAAAAATGAATAAAGTTCTGTTCGTGAAAACGCATAAATTTTTTAAGCTGCTTAACGCGATCAGTAAACAAATTACCTACAGGAATGTTAAGCGAGAAAAACCGCCTCGTGAAAACACAGCCAATGAAAACAAATTGACGCGAAAAGGTAAAAATAAGCTTGGAAGAAGCAGTGAAAACTCCAAAACAACGGGCAAAACGGACGAAATGCAAATAGGGGTAAACATGGCAAAAGCCATCCACGGCATGACAATAAAGAACTAAAGGGCGAACGAAGCGGTCGCGTGGAAAGCAAATGAAAACCCCAAGGGGGAAAACAAACTGGGCCGAGGCTACAGAAAGGCAAATAATGATACGAAAAACGAAACGACATAGGGAGAAACGAGAACCGAAGCACGACTGGGAGTACTAAAGCAAAAACGGAAGATAAAGACGGAGCGGAATACCTCAATTTACTCTAAAGGTGGCGGGGTGGTACACGTCTTGGAGCGGCAGCTGGAAACTGTTGGGGCAAATGAAGTACATTTTGGGCTGCAACGACGGCTTCTTGTTCTTGGCGAGGTCGTTGAACTTGAACTGCGATTTCTGGAGCGTGAGCCATATAAACGTACGGGACACGGACGTGCGAGAAAGGAGAGCGCATGTAGAATGGATTCTCCTTATATACGCTTAAGTGAGACCGCTGGGAATAGTAGTAGATTCATCCCTGACCCACCCCTGCTTGGGCCCTTCATGTTGTGGTTGTCCAAGTTGGGGTGGAACAGGGTACTAATTGCTGGATAAAAGATTTCACGATGGCGGCGACCGTTCGACAGTTTTGTCGCCTTTTTCGGCTCATCCTTGGTGCAATATCTTGCAGCTAACACTATACCGATGATGCATTCTAAATCTAAATAAGAATAGGATGAACAAAAGGAAATTATATTACACCCGCGGGGATGACCCCTTTTTCAACCCAAGTCGCTTTTTCGTCGAGTGTCCGCGTTTTCTTCTGTCCAGTAAAGTATCTATTTTAGACTTTAAGCTAACATTGGTGGTTTAAAAGTGCAGTAATGTGGCGAGAATTGTAGGTCGTTAACTTTCTTTCTTCAGTCACAACGGTGCAGTGCTTGTTTGGTCATTCTTAAAAAAAAAAACATCACGTGTTATATAGAGTGCGTGAAATGAAAAACATCCATTTTGAATTGCAAGAGATCAGCATTATCAGTGATTTGCGAGATATCGATGTTTGCATTGTACTGTAAGCCCCTTTATGTGCATGTACAGCTGTACCCAGCCCTGTCGGAATGTTTTGTAGTGGTAGGCAGGGTAACAGAAGTAGTAGGTGATAATAGGTGACGTCACGGACCTCCAGCAGCGCCACAACCCATAGTGTTTACCTTATCTTGTAAAGTACATCACAGGCTTTGTATTAGAAATATTGAAACATCAACACAACAACAACAACCCCCCCCCCCCCCCCCCTCCCTCGCCTCCCCATTACACCACGGTACTGGGGGTATAAGTTTGCGTGTACGTCCGAACGTTAAGGAGGAGTATTAGTTGCAGGAGTATTAGCTTGTGGATTGGCGATTTTTTGTGTTTTGCAGGAACATTTTTTTGCGGTGGAGAATGACATTTCTGCTGGGAACTAACTTCCAGATCAAGCAATGTTCAGAACATTAACTAGCCTGTGCGCAGATATACATATCCGGTCCTTGCTCCCCGCGGGATCCATTGACCGGCGCGTTCTGATTGGACGCTTGACAGTAGGCATTGTTAGAAACAGCTCTGATTGGCTATCGAAAGCCAAATAATTTATGCTGCATAAAAATTCATGCGGTTTTTTTCATGACAGATCTTAATTTGTGGACTAAACATGGGTGATTGTGTGCTGTGTTTCTTGCCTATCGCGATGTATAGCGACAGAAATCTTGTTCAAGGTCGCGGTGAATTGAAAGTTGACGAAGAAAACCTTTCACTAGAGTTTGCTGTACACTCTACGTCGCCGTATACACCTAATTCAATAAAGGTTGCTTTAGCAGTTGGTCATTGGGAATTGGCATTTGGCATACGGAACACAATGCAATGCTTCGCTTGAGTGACCGCCAAACAATAGCTTCCCAATCCCCAATTACCAATGACCAAGGCAACCTTTATTGAATTAGGTATATCTGTGAACCATGCATGCGCTGGACTTCTACAGAAATGACACTCACGGACTTTTTAATAACTTAAGAAAACTTGACAAGTACAGTTCCAAAGTTTTCAAGGCAGGACTGACTGTAGCCTGCGGGCAGACGTCTCCTATTGCAAACCATCTATTAGTGAAGCTTACAAAACGATTTGTTGTTTAATCGCCATCATGGAGGCAGCAAGGGTGAGAAAAAAAAATGTTTCTGAAACGTCTTATGCTGTGTTCACACTAGAACGAAACATGTTTAGTCTGATCACGAATGAGACATGTTTCACTAAGAAAAGTGCTCACTTCAAGTGCTGCATTGCGGAAATCATAATCGAAACATGTTAACTCTGAGCATCGGATTGAAACAATCTCATGAGGTAGTTTCGATCTAAACAAGACGAAACACATTAGCGCTAGTGTCGTCTCCTTGTTAAATACTACATCACCCTTCATTACCGAAGAGCTTGACAAGTGAGATGAAAAACAGCGCTAGTGTCGTCTCCTTGTTAAATACTACATCACCCTTCATCACCAAAGAGCTTGACAAGTGGGATGAAATACATTAGCGCTAGTGTCGTGTCCTTGTTAAATAGTACATCACCCTTCATTACCGAAGAGCTTGACAAGTGAGATGAAACACATTAGCGCTAGTGTCGTCCCCTTGTTAAATACTACATCACCCCCCAAAGAGCTTGACAAGTGAGATGAAACACATTAGCGCTAGTGTCGTCTCCTTGTTAAATACTACATCACCCTTCATTACCAAAGAGCTTGACAAGTGAGATGAAACACATTAGCGCTAGTGTCGTCTCCTTGTTAAATACTACATCACCCTTCATTACCAAAGAGTTTGACAAGTGAGATGAAATACATTAGCGCTGGTGTCGTCTCCTTGTTAAATACTACATCACCCTTCATTACCAAAGAGCTTGACAAGTGAGATGAAATACATTAGCGCTAGTGTCGTCTCCTTGTTAAATACTACATCACCCTTCATTACCGAAGAGCTTGACAAGTGAGATGAAACACATTAGCGCTAGTGTCGTCTCCTTGTTAAATACTACATCATCCTTCATTACCAAAGAGCTTGACAAGTGAGATGAAACACATTAGCGCTAGTGTCGTGTCCTTGTTAAATACTACATCACCCTTCATTACCAAAGAGCTTGACAAGTGAGATGAAATACATTAGTGCTAGTGTCGTCTCCTTGTTAAATACTACATCACCCTTCATTACCAAAGAGCTTGACAAGTGAGTTAAAATACATTAGCGCTAGTGTCGTCTCCTTGTTAAATACTACATCACCCTTCATTACCAAAGGGCTTGACAAGTGAGATGAAATACATTAGCGTTAGTGTCGTCTCCTTGTTAAATACTACATCATCCTTCATTACCGAAGAGCTTGACAAGTGAGATGAAATACATTAGCGCTAGTGCCGTCTCCTTGTTAAATACTACATCACCCTTCATTACCAAAGAGCTTGACAAGTGAGATGAAATACATTAGCGCTAGTGTCGTCTCCTTGTTAAATACTACATTACCCTTCATTACCAAAGAGGTTGACAAGTGAGATGAAATACATTAGCGCTAGTGTCGTCTCCTTGTTAAATACTACATCACCCTTCATTACCGAAGAGCTTGACAAGTGAGATGAAACACATTAGCGTTAGTGTCGTCTCCTTGTTAAATACTACATCATCCTTCATTACCAAAGAGCTTGACAAGTGAGATGAAACACATTAGCGCTAGTGTCGTCTCCTTGTTAAATACTACATCACCCTTCATTACCAAAGAGCTTGACAAGTGAGATGAAACACATTAGCGCTAGTGTCGTCTCCTTGTTAAATACTACATCACCCTTCATTACCAAAGAGCTTGACAAGTGAGATGAAATACATTAGCGCTAGTGTCGTCTCCTTGTTAAATACTACATCACTCTTCATTACCAAAGAGCTTGACAAGTGAGATGAAACACATTAGCGCTAGTATCGTCTCCTTGTTAAATACTACATCACCCTTCATTACCAAAGAGCTTGACAAGTGAGATGAAACACATTAGCGCTAGTGTCGTCTCCTTGTTAAATACTACATAACCCTTCATTACCGAAGAGCTTGACAAGTGAGATTAAACCACAAAATTGTACAGGTGCGAGTAAGTGCGAGCTTATTGTTGGCTTCACACTACAGCTTGTAAGTATAATCTAAGTACAGTTGGAACCTACTTTGAGTGTGAAGGGGTAAAATGTAGTTACTTGAACTTAACTTAGTGACCACGGAAACGTTCGTAGTTCAAAGAAGCCGAAGTTCGCCGCCAAGTATGATGTACACCACACTTGAGAACAGACTTGACCAATAGGAAATGGAAGCCAACTGAAAGCGATGTGCAGCGGTGCGTGCTGATGAACGGCCAGATAAACAATTTGAGAGCTGAGATCGACCGAAAAATTCAAAATGGATGGCTGGAGTTTTTAGGACTCTATGGAACCTTCTTTTTTGTAAGTATGCATAGAAAGGAAAGGAAAGTCGATATTAATGGTTAAACTAATAATCTTATTTGAATTTCATTTTCAGAGACAGCCTAAACCATCGCTTTTCATTTCATCCGACAACAAATGCGGTTCTGCAAAACCAGCCACTGTTTCAACAAGTGCTGGCGTGAAACGTGGCTGCAACGACAGAAGTGCGTGGTAAGGAACCACGAAAGAAGAAACGAGGAAAAAGTGACGAGGCTAAGGCCCGGTTCAGACGCCGAACTTTTTATGAGCCGAACCTAATACCTTGAATTAAGTACATGAAAAGTTCGGCGTCTGAATCAGTTAAGAACGGCTATTTGAATTTTCTTCCCGCATGGCTCAGCCGGGAATTTCGGCTTTGGAACGGCTTTGATTCAGACGCCGAACTTTTCATGAGCCGAACCTAATGCATAAAAGTTATTATAACTTATTTTACGTGCATTTTCTCGTATGTGATGCACTTTGCCTGAAAACTTCTGTTTCTCTTCAAACTGAATTAAGTTCGGCTAATTAAGTTCGGCGTCTGAATCAACAGGCGTAATTTTGTTAATTTGGGTCGGTCCAAATTCGAATTAAGTTCGGCTCATGAAAAGTTCGGTGTCTGAACTGGGCCTTATAAGGGCACGAATGACTGGAGTGCATTTAGAGAAATGTGGGAGAAAAGTCTAAACAAGAAAATGAAAAGTTTGAAAAGTCAATGAAAATTTTCTAAGAGAATCAGAAAATGCAAATGGCCAAACAGCGTCTCTTTTATCCGGATTTAAAGAATTAGTGAAGGATTTGATGAAGGAGTAGAGCCAGTAAACGTCTGTTCAAGTACTGTTCACCTTTTTTTCTGAGAATTTGTCATTAGAACTTTTCCGTCGTTTTCTTAATTCATATATTCTAAAATTATGCTTATAAAGAACACGATTTTCCATCATTGATTGTTCATCTGTTCACGTTTTCAAACGTTTGATAGGATTTGTTTTGCTGCCACGTACTCATTAACAACAAAGTAACCACAAAATAAATAGGAAACTACAAAAAACTTTTTTCCGTTGTAAAGGCCTCATGATTTTACTGGAGAGCAATCGCATCTGTGATATGCATTACCGATTTTACCGCGAAAGATGATTGACAGCTTGTGCTTCAAGTAATACACTTTGTCATCAGGTGTGAAGCCAAGTTTTCTAAAGTGCGACTAGAAATTTTCAAGTGCACTTGAGTCAAGTGATTACTTGAAACTAACTTAGCTTATAGTGTGAAGGCAACATATGTCTGCTTCTTAAAATAGAATAATTACAGAACCAGGCGGCGTGAATCGTGTTTTGAAATTAACAACTAATATGAACAATGAAATTGCAAACATGCTACGACATGTGAGCACAGCAGAAGCGTACGTACAATGTATGGAGCACAATTTAAAAAAAAAGTTGCACCCTTAAATCAAGTCGTCTTGCCATCCTTCCACATTTGTCGTTGGTCCTGTTTGTTGAAAGTTTCAGTATTTTACAAAACGAAATTTTGAAGTCTTTTTTTTAATTTGATTTGTCATTGTAAATTTGATTTGTCATTTCAAATTGACACATATCAACTGATTGAATTGGAAATGAATTGCACTAAAAGTAAAATAATAATAATAAAAAAATGATCACTTGTGGAGAAGGCCATTAGGTTTAATGTTGTATAAACGTCAATCACTCACTGACCTCTTTATTAGAAACTTCAGAAATTGTTGTGAAAGCTTTCTCTGCCTCTTCCTTTGCCGCCTGGAGCAAATTGATATTTTCTATTATCACTTTGACCACCTCGACATTGTTAATGTTTTGACTTTTCCATGCATTTGCCTGTAAAAATGCCATACAGTTATTCATATTCATCACTCGGAGAGCTAAAAGGGATAGGTGCAAGGTCAAGCATGGGTTACATTGTAGAATAAAAATTCGAACTGAATGTCGATTACGTCGCAAATAGGCCATTTGCACGATGGCGTCATTTGACTACAACTACCAGAATTCATTTCGTTTTTTCCTTTCTTATTTAAATTTTGTAATCCCAGTGCGGTTTTAATAACAATAGCCCTAATTTGCACTACAAAACAAAAAAAACTGAAGGATTCTGGTAGTTGTAGTCATATGACGTCATCGTGTAAATGGCCTATTGCTAGACGCTGGAAAGATGTAACAATACGCGCAAGATTTTATGCGATCCCGCTGCTTTCATCCACCAAACGAAATATAATTCTGTGTAATGAACGTCGAAATTCCAACCATGTTCTGAGTAAGGAATACCTTTCAGTGTATACAGTTCTGGTTTCTAATACAATGCAGCGCGCAGTTCAAGTACTCAAATGCATGCTCGTTCCCAGCAGTAGTATATAAGGAGTCAGTCAGACACCATTTTTCTGAAGGCCCAAAATAAGCCGCCAAACGCCCGAGTTACCGAGCCCCCAGGGCTCATTGCACTCGCCCTGGGGGCTCGGTAACTCGGGCGTTTGGCGGCTTATTTTGGGCCTTCAGAAAAATGGTGTCTGAGCTGACTCCTTATATACTACTCCGGGGTCGGGGTCTCTCTTATATTTTTAAGCTGTTACAGACCCTAATAAACCGTTATTTGAACAACTGGTGCCGCGTTATTACCAATTGAACAAAGCGGTTCCCTGTGTATCTAAACTCCATATATATATGGCGAGATCCATGAACAACGAGCGTGACGTTTTCGATAATATCCCTCAGCTCGAGCTTATCGCTTGGCTCGATGCTCAAGAAAGAAAACCCCTTTTGAGGGCCCCTCACAACGAGGTCCTCTCAGGGTTTGACCCTTTAGATCGAGAGCGTATGGGGAACTTTCTGATGCCGGGTCGGATTGTTGAGCTATATGATCGTGGCGAACATGGTGAACAAGGTAGACCGGGGCGAAGACAGAGAACAATAAACTGGCGCTTTACTCAGGGGCTAACAAGACCTCTTGTTCCCCAAATGATGAACAAAATCAAACAATCTGTTCGCAGAAGGCATAAAGTCAAACTTACCTGGGCCTACAAGCTGCGAAACATCGAAACCGGTGAATCCATTGTTTACTATACAAACACCAGCAGCCCTTGGTTTTCTAAACTATCGCAAACAAAACGATGGTTGCAACAACAAGAAGAGCTTCGTCTTCAAGGTGAAAAAATCAACAGACCTGATACGAAATGGGTTTTCGAAAGCACTGTCTTTGTTGAGGCCAAAGCGATTTTAGATCGAGAACCTTTGCAAATCGGTCTTGGCGAGTTGCCCGACTGGCTTCGTAACAAAAGAGAAGTCATCTCTCTCGACAACTACAACGATGATCTTTGCCTCTTTCGGTGTTTGGCTGTTCATCAAGGCGCCCGTATAGACAGGAGTACTCGCAGAGCCAGAGCATTAGCGCAAAGCTTCTTTGCTCTTCACTGTAGAGGTCGCCCTAATAGCAATGTTGTTACTTTACAAAAGTTTCACTTGCTTGAAAGGCACTTTAGACAAGGGATTGCCGCTTACACTGTTACAGATAACGGCGACTTTGTTTTGAGTTACACACCTTCTCGCTACGACAAAGTCGGTACCTCTACGATGACTATCGGTATCTACAACGCTCATGCTTTCTTGATCACTGACATAAACAAAGTCACAAACAACTACACTTGTGGCGATTGTTTGGCAAGGTTCACAAAATCCTGTAACCTAGCGCGCCACGCCAAGACGTGCACTCGCGGGCAAACTAATATTGCCTGTCCGGGAAATCAGATCCTTTCTCTTGAGTCAGCTTTTGAAAAGGCGTTTTATCCAGAAGGCAGTTTCGGCATTCGGGCAACTTGCTGGCTAGAGTATGAGGCTCGACAGCGGGGCATCCACATCCACCACCACAGATGTGGCCATGGAGGCGAGCGCTCCATTTGGCGCTACAAAGTTGATGGCTGTCACCCAGAAAGCAAAACTGTGTTTCAGTATCACGGCTGCCACTGGCACGGTTGTCGAGAGTGCTTTCCTGCACCTGAACAAAGAAACGAAGTGATCACGACTGACCGTCAAGGCAACACAATCACAAGGGAGCAAGCCTTCGTAAGAACTGTGCATATCAATCAGATCTTCACGACACTTGGCTACAACTTGGTTGAAAGGTGGGAGCACGAGATGCCCCGACCCTGGTGGCACGATCGAATCCCTCCTAAAAGAAACGAAACATATCCACACGCTATCGTCTACGACTTTGAAGCCTATCAAGACAAGACCAAGGCAAGTCAGCCGACCAGGGATCTCTCTTACGAAAGCGAGCACGTGCCTATCTCAGTCTCCATTGCAGACACGTTGGAGCCTGAGCCAGAGTACATTTGCTCTAAAGATCCCCAAGAGCTTATCCGACTGTTTTATCAATCTCTGGAGCGCCGTGGCAACGCGATCCGAGATGATATAGCTCAAAAATACATGCCGCAGGATCTTGAGGGGTTAACGGAAGATCAACAAAAACTCATCAAGCAATGGTGTGACCAGGTCCCAGTGGTCGGCTTCAATTCAGGCCGATACGATCTGCACCTTATCAGAAAACACTTTGTTTCTTATCTCGGACAAGAACACGGTTGTTTTGCAGGGGAGAAACAGAGACAAATCATGTTCATCAACACGCCCTCCTTCAAGTTCCTCGACGTCACAAACTATCTGTCCCCAGGCATCAATTACGACAAATGGGTAAAGACGTATGGGGCGAAACAGACAAAGTCCTGGCTCCCATACGAATGGTTTGACAGTGCTGACAAACTTGACTACAAGGGGCTTCCGCCATACTGGTGCTGGTACTCACAACTCCGAAACTCCTTTGTTCTTTCTCCAGAGGAGTACAAACAATGCGAGCGGGTTTTCAAAGAGCGCGGCATGAAGACATTCGGAGACTGGCTGGAGTATTACAACAACCTCGACGTTACTCCCTTTCTTGAAACCCTCGAGAAAATGAAAGCGTTTTACACCAAGCTCGGGGTTGACATTTTCAAAGACGCTGTTTCGTTGCCTGGGGTTTCGATACAATACATCCTGAGAGGAACCCTGAGAGGTCGTAACCGACCCCAACTATTCGCCCCAAGTGCCGAAGCCTATGCAATGCTGAAAGATGCTGTTGTTGGTGGCCCTAGCTTGGTGTTCACACGTAAACAGGTGCGTGGTGAAACCCGCATCCGCTCACACAAATACGACTTAGCTCGCCTCGTCAAGCGTATTCTAGGCTTCGATGCGAACTCTCTTTACCCTAGCACCATGATGCAGGAAATGCCTTGTGGTAAAGAGAAAGTCGTGCAGTACGAAGATCCAGTAGAGGCCGCAAGAGACTTCTGGATCAAGTTGATTACGAAGCAGTGGTTCGGCTTTGCCGAGGTCGACATCGAAGCCCCTCAGGCTTTGTGGGAGCACTTCGAAGAGTTTCCTCCGCTCTTTGTAAACCGCAGCGTGGGTGAAGAGGGCGTCCCTCAGCACATGAAGGATTACCTTGCTAAAAGCAACAGAACCCACTTGCCTGGGCAAAAGAAGCTGCTAGGTGTGCTTCAAGCAAAAAAGATTCTGCTTTACGCCCCAGTGTTAGAGTGGCTTTACAACCACGGACTCCACATAACCGCTGTTTACCGCACGATCGACTACACACCCATCAAGATCTTCGACTGGTTCGTCCAGGAGGTTGCGAACAACCGAAGGAAAGGCGACACTGACAAGGAAAAAGCCTTGCTCGCAGAAGTGTTCAAGCTTTTGGGCAACAGCGCTTACGGCAAGTTCATCGAAGCTGTTGAGCGACAGACAAGAGTTGTGTACACCGACGACGAAGACACTGTCGACAAACACCTGCGCTCAGCCTGGTTTGAAGATCTCGAAGACATCGGGGGCTCATACGAGATCGAGTTGCGCAAAAACAAGGTCACCATAAACCGTCCCTTTCAAGTCGGCATCGTTGTCTATCAACTTGCTAAGTTGCGCATGCTGCAGTTCTACTACGAGTTCCTCGATCACTATCTCGACAGGCGTGACTTCGAGCTTATCCAGATGGATACGGACAGCATGTACTTCGCCCTTTCATACGACACTCTCGAAGAAGCAGTTCGACCAGAACTTCGCACCCAGTTTGAAAGGGAGAAAAAGACCTGGCTCTCCTGGGACCAGTGGAGCAGCAGAGAACCCGGCTTGTTCAAGCTTGAAAAGGAAGGCACTCGAGCCATCGCTCTGTGCAGCAAGTGCTATTACGTAGAAGACGAGGAAAGCGGCGAGGCCAAGATGTCCTCCAAGGGCGTCAACAAGCGGCAAACTGAGCTTCGGTGGGAAAGATACGAGCGGGCCCTTGAAGGCTACAAGGACATGGCAACAAACAGAGGCTTTCGAATGCACAACGGGGCCATGTACACTTACGAACAGCGCAAGCTAGGTCTCAGCGCCTACTACGACAAGCGCTGGGTGTTGCCCGACGGCATTCACACAGAGCCAATCGAGTTTCACAACCCAGCGGGTGGCAACTGAGTACCCGGCGCCACAACCATCAACTCTTCACGCACAAACCCGCGCTTGGGCCCGTCGTACAGATAATACACGACAGGCGCATCTGGCTTGGTGACAGTCTTCTCGATGTTGTAGACTTTCAAAGACCAGATCGGATCAGTTGCCCGTCGACTACCACCCTCAAGTTCGCCAGGCTGATACAAATATCTCTCGTGGCCTCCATGAGGGAGCTTCTTTTCCTAGAAGCCCACAGGTCTAGCATATGGGGTTGCGGGCTTGGCCGAGGTTGCCTTCTCTTTGATTGCTTGAGCGGGCTTCTTGCCAGTCAATCTGGTTACTTCATTGTTCAAAGCTGAGATAACATCTGGCAATCTTTTAACCCAAGCGGTCGACCGGCCGGAGGGCAGATTCATTTCAACTGCGTACTGGTAACCAAATAATCGTTCAGCCAGGGTTCTGTTGAATCTTTCAACAATCCCTTGGTCTCTGTGGATATCAACGCGCCCACGGCGAATGGTTGTTTTATGGGCCCCAGTCTCTTTAGTCACAGCTCCCATAAACTCTGTCCCCGGGTCGACTTGCAACAGTTGTGGCCATTTCAAAGGCCCGCGTCTATATACCCGAGCCAGCGCCTTCGAAACTTCATCAGACTCTTTCGAAGTCAAGGGCTCTGCTGCTTTGTAACGGCTAGCCACATCAACAACTGTCAAAGCATATTTGTAAATTTTCCTCCCATGAGGCAGTTTGTCGTGTGGCAAAAAAAGTAGATCTGCTTGATGCACCGCATTAGGAGTTTGAACATCAAACTTAGGGCGAGGGATATGGTGTGGTGCGGGGAGATATACTTGCCAAAGAGCTTGTTTGACGAGCCATTTCTTTGCCGCCTCTTCAGAGACCTTGGCTGCTGCAGCTAGCTTTTTGACAGCGGCAAGCCCTTTCCAGTAGCCTTTGGGGCTGTAATAGATATTTGAGAGTTTCGCCTCCATAGGGGTGGTATATATGTTTGTTTACAGAAAGCGAAACGCTGCATAGCCAAGGGCGAGTGCGCCAGTGCCGATAAACAAGAGTTCGCCTTGTTTCTGCTGTTGGCCTGGTTTATAGAAGTCAGAGAACTCGGGCTCTTTGGGGAGTGTTATTTGCTGCTCCCGATGTGTTTGGTTGTAGAGCACTAGAGCTTGGTCAGTGTCTTGAAAGTTGTGTTTCGCTTGATCTTTGATTCGATCATTGCTGGCAATCCAGTCGAGGAGTTTTGGGCGGTCTTTCTGATATTTAGCGTAGGCCGCTTGATAGGCCTCTAACGCCTTGTCGTGTCTGGTCTTCTCATCCAGAGCGGCTTTCCCACTGTCGCCGGAAAGATATTTTGCGAGATAGTTGCCTCCAGTGAAAGCAGCGGCATTCAAAATTGCTCCACCAACCATAATAGCGATTGAGGCCATTGCTATATATATGATTTACATTGAGGCGGGGAGGATCTTCTGGTCCTCGGGGTATTTCTTGAGAGCTATGCTCCCAGCCATGGTGGCAGTGAACTTCACGTAGTTCATGAGACTCGAGCTGGGGTCGGCCGTGAGATTTTCCTTGACGACCTTTTTGCCAACCCAGCCAATAGTTGCGACGAGGCCAGTTATTGTGGCCGCATCAAGAACAGCTTTCACGAGCTTGTTGTCAGACATGGTGTATATATAAGATTTTAAATTTCAGTCGACTCTTCATTATGCGTTGTCTCGTTGATCTGTTGTGTTGCTAATTGCCAAACTGTTTTTAGGGCGGCAATGTTGAATTTAAGCATAACAAAAAGAATACCTACGATTGCAGCCCCATTTACGAAGCCTTGAAAGAGATTTGCCATTGTGTATATATATGTTTTTTACTCCATCTCGCGAATTCTCCGTCTCGGTGGTGGGGGAGTTTGAACTTCATTCACCACTGCCGGCGCAGGGGCTGGGGTCGGGGTTTTGCGTCTAAGTGTATTCATAATTGCCTCGCGTTGGTAATATAAGCCCCAAGTGGATATAATTACCCCGACAACACCAAGAATGAGAAATACTGTGTTGCTGCTAGCTTCTTCATTTGTCGAGTTTTGGGGTGCCGAGTTTGGGGTAAGCTCGTTTGTTGCTTTAGAAGCTTGTGCTTGTGCTTGTTTTTTTGCCTCTCTTGTCAGGCGGTTGCGCTCAGCAAGCCTTTTGCCAGAAGCAACACGACCAGGGTGTTTGGCTGGAGCAGTCTTTGGGGTATCAGAGGTAACGTGCGTGTTGTTTGTGGGTGCTGCTGGCGCGACTGTTTCTTCAGGCACCGTCTCGAGTGGTTGAGCCATCATGCATATATATATATATATGTATATTTTATTATTTCAAACCTTCGTGGTTTCTGTCAGGTTTCTGCCAGGTTCCTGCCAGGTTCCTGCCAGGTTCCTGCCAGGTTCCGCCAGGTTCCTGCCAGATTATGTGTAAAAAGCTTCATCAAAACATTCGTCAACCTAGCTTCATCAAAACATGTGTCAACTTCATCAAAACCCTCGAGTGGATAACCTTCACCGTCTCTGCTTGGGTGTACAGGTGGAGCAGGTTGATGGGGCAACTCTTCTGGCTCCTTTTTGATGTCGATGTGGTTTGTAGTGATCAAAACAGCATTGGCCAAGGCCAAGAATCGCCCACAACGCAGTGCAATGTTTCCTAGAATAGTTGACAGTTCATGGTTAATCATGTAGTCATTTTTGAGTTCTTTCTGCAGGGCCTCCACATCGTCAATCTTAACAACCATGCCGGCGCCTTCGGTTGCGAACATTATAACGCGGTCAATCAGAGACTCGGTCATCTTGTTGGCGACATAGGCTTCATACCTTTTGTAGTACTTTTCAACCTCTTTATCCGTCAGGCGCTTCACCTGCTCGTGTGTGAGCTGGACACCGATGGTCTCTTTAGACTTGCCGGTTGAAACAAGGACTGCCAGTTTCTCGCGTTGAGCTGGAGTGTCTGGACCTGTTAAGACTTCAGGAATCGCTGATGGCAAGGAGCTATCAGGTGTTGCCTCTAGCAGCTGCATGATTTCATTATCAATTGCGGCCATGTCGTCTGGGTGGTTTGTTGCCATTGCGTATATATTATGTATTTATTTTTCAATTATTCTCTTGATGTCAGGCAAAAGACTTTCAACCTCACGTATGAGTGAAGCCATTGTGTCTGGCATTTCAACGACTTTCAAAGGATAGCGGTTAAGAAGCATGAGGCGCAGATCGTCCTCGCCAGCGGTTTTGATTATCTGTATTTGCATCTCCTCCGCATGATTCTGCAATTCACCCATAAGTTGTGAAAAGACCGTGAGCTTGTGGATACTGGTTGAGGTGTTCATGGTTCAGCGTATAAATATGTTTTCACATTTTCAATTCTATCCCATATGGGTGCCGCAGAGAGAAGACTAGGTGAGAAAACTTGTGCCCCTTTAATTTTGCAATCAACTCTTTGTACTCTTGTTGTTCAAGCTCACCGGCATAGTCATCAAAGATGGCCTTCGTTGTTTTGCTTGATGGGGTGTAAAAAAGCACAATCGATGCAACGTTTTCCCTAAAGGGTTTCGCAATGCTGGTTAACTGTTGGGTTAGCACCCACACTGACAAGCCGCTGTGGCGAGCACTGAACCCTAGTTTCACAAGTTGACTCGTGCGACCTTTAACATCCTTCGAAGCAGCACAGTCATCGAGCACAAAGAGCGTGTTTGTCCCGTCGAAGAAATAACTGGCTAAAGTTAACCATGTTTCAATCTCATGCTGCTGACAGTCTATCACGAAAATGCGTGGCTCCTGGTCCACGAAACCGTCGTAGGTCTTGTTGTGGACAAATGTTGGGCAGAAGAGAACAATATAGTCAAACTTGCCCCTGAAGGGGCCACGCAGCTGATTCAGAAGATATTGTGTTTTGCCAGAGTTAGTCGGCCCGATAATTAGTGCATTGAATGGCAGCTTTCGTGGGTCCATCTATATACATATATATTGTGTTTAGTACTGAACCACCTGCAGCTGTCTGTCCATTATGTTCATCTGTGAGTCGCTGATGGTGTAGATGTGGCAGTGCACGTTTCCCGAGCCGGAGGTTGCCCTTTCGAGCTCAAGATGTACGCCGTCCTTTGTGTTGACGAGGCGTTGGCCGTTGCCATGTAGGGTTGTATCAGCCATTGATCTAAGGTCGATAAGGAGGCCGAACTTGTTGCCCGTGAGATATTTTGTTAGATTCATGTTGGGCCTGCCATCACCCCTCTTTTTGAAGAGGCGACTGACTTCCCTCCACATGTCGGTCCCGTTGATGCCTTCATTGTAAATCCTGTTGGGGGAGCCGTTTATAGTGACATTAACTTTGGTTATGTCTGGGTTGAAGTATTTTTCTGAGTCCCTGGCTCCTGCCGTGTAGGGTTCGATGAATAGCAGAAGTATGGCTTTCAGTGACCTGCGCTGCGGGTTCACTCTGAGATTCAGCCGAGCGTCTGAACCCTTCAAGAAGGGAACCACTTCCTCTCGCATGATATGGTCGTAGGCAAACTCTTTTCCGCTAGAGTATACACTTGCTGCCTCGTCAGCCAGCTGCTTACTTCGGATTGTCTCGTACTCAAGCTGGATATTTGTCAACTTGTAGACAAGCTTGCTTGTATCCGAACCCCTGACAACTTGAGAAGCCTGGGCGAGCGTTATCTCGAATGTCAAATCGTTGTAGAGTGCCTGTGGGTACATGACGCCGTGGTCTGTTATAATCTGGTGGTCAAGATTGATGCGGTATTTGTTTTTTGTAAATGGTCTCCAGCTTGTTTTCCGCATCCACGCCAGAGGTCTTCTTGTCGCCGGCACTAGAGCGAATCTTGCTCAAGTCTACACTCTGGATGCCCTCGGGGAGCATGTTATCTCTCTTATCAACAGAGAGGAATAGGATCCTGACGAAAGAGAAGGAATGGTTGCTAGGGCTAGGGACTGGATCAAAAGGCTCCATCCGAGAGTTGATTTTCGTAGATTAGGCCCAATTAATTTCGGCAAAAAACCAGGAAACGAAAGCAAAATAGTCTCCTTTGGGGTAAGAGGCGGTGAAACTCCCGTTTTCAAGCAGGATGGTTCAGGGCTTCTTAAATCATTCACAGACAGGTTCAAAGGGGCTCTTGGCCCAAGCGCTGAAGAGATCGTCTCTGAAGACAATACAACTATAAGAGAAGAAAGACAAAGGTTGAAGGAGGCAGAGAAACAACTAAAGGAGGCGGAAAGGGTTTCTGTAGCACGGCAACAAGCAGCAAGTGAGGTTCAAAATCTCAGGGGGAGAATCGAAGAAACTCAAGCTAGGATTGACGCTCTGGATCAGGAACACGGTTCAAGCGTTGAGAGTCAAACCGAGCAGGAGATGTTTGCCCTCGAGTTTCTTCAACACATTTACAGAGTTCGCCTTTTTTTCCTTTTCTGCATCCATAGCAAAGAAGACTTCCATGTCTTGAGTGATTAAAGGCCGTTCGTTTACTTGATTGTGTCAGAACGCTCTTTCTTCCTCTCCCCATCGTCGCTTAGGTACCCAGGAGAGGGGTTTCTCCAATTGGTTATGTCTAGCTTGCTGTGTTCAAATAACGGTTTATTAGGGTCTGTAACAGCTTAAAAATATAAGAGAGACCCCGACCCCGGAGTAGTATATAAGGAGTCAGCTCAGACACCATTTTTCTGAAGGCCCAAAATAAGCCGCCAAACGCCCGAGTTACCGAGCCCCCAGGGCGAATGCAATGAGCCCTGGGGGCTCGGTAACTCGGGCGTTTGGCGGCTTATTTTGGGCCTTCAGAAAAATGGTGTCTGACTGACTCCTTATATACTACTCCAGCGTCTCCCGTTTAAAACGAGTATTGAGAAGTCTGTATTGACTTGACTAGTATCGAGTAGCATATTCATTTTGGAGTACCAAATTCTTGAATCAATGGAAAATCTTGGACTGCTAGGTAGGCTGCAATAAGCAATAATTTAACTGAAGGATTAGAACTTTCGTGAACTCAAAGCGGACTTCTTTAAGATGAAGAGCTGAGACGGCTGAGACGTGTTCATCTTAAAATGCATTGAATAATGTTATGAATTAATTATTTACGGTCATTAGAATTGGCAGAAGGGTGCCTCTTATCAGATGATTTTTTTTTTAAAATGCGCCTGGTACAGTAGTAAAATTTTCCACTATAAATCCACCATCGAAGAAGCAAGCAAAATGTTCTTCACGAGTAGAAAAGAAAGGAGAAAAATGTGTTCAGTATTCATGAAAAAGTTTAGTATTCATGAAAGTGTTCTTTAAACACATTTTGGTTCAGGCCTAGGTAAGGGCTTGATTTATTTCAAATTGATAATTACAACAGTGAAAAACACAGGAAGTACGATCTCTGTGATTTAGAATAACAACCATCTTCAAGTGATTTATGATCATATACGCACCATACACGATGATTGTAGGGTCCATGAGCAAATATCAATAATTCCTTTTTGCAGGATTGTTAGCTACGCCCGCGTAGCTGGTGTAAGCGGCGAGGGAAGGGGAGGGATGAAAGGGAGGATTATCGGTGAGAAAGAAGGAGTATCTTTAATTTATCCACCTTCGTCTATTTTTTCACCATTGACTAACCTGTTATTGTTCCTTCATAATTTCGCAACAAAATTACTCATCCAAGCTACGAAAAAACGGTATATTATGGTAATACCGAGGGTCTTTTTATAGACAATAGTCATAGACAAATTCGGCTAACGCATTGTTGTACCCAATTCAAACATTCTGGGAATAAGATTCTTTATTCACAGTATTTCCATATAATTTCCATGTCAATGCTTTATTGATGTGGAAATATGACGAACAATGAGTTCTAATCCCAAAAGGTTCGAATTAGGTACAACATTGCGTTAGCCGAATTTATCTATTATTAGCGAATTTTTGTTATATTGTTAAACATGATAAAAAAAATTACTTTTGAATATTTTTATTCAATAAAATTGAAGCTACAAAACTACATTTAATAACGTGTATTGCAAAAGCAACTTTTTTTACATTGTTACACGTCAAACTAAATTCACCCTCGATTGCACGCTCACAAATTTTCAGTATAATTTCTCTTATTCTGAAACGAACAACGTTTAGTACTGTACTTATAACATTACTTTTCAATGTTTTTTTGTTATAAAATATAATTGAAGTCGTTAATATTGTTATGTCATTTGTTGAATCTGTATGGAGTCGAACTATTGATTAGCTCCAGCCCCCTCGTAGGGAACTCTTTAGGCACGAAGAATGAGGACGAGTAAAGTGCTAGGATAGAGACTGGTAACGTGAACAAAAATACCACTGACTTGGGAGGGGGACGGTAGAAGAGAAACATATGAAGTGCCTGGACTCCTCACCCACCTCTCCCATTCCTTTTTGTCTGTTTACCTCGGACCCCTATTCCTCTCCCCAGTTTTCCCACCGGTTTCAAACAAACGTCACGCTTTGAACTTAATAAATTATCAATGACTTGAGAAGTGTACATCCCTAAGCTACTTGATTATATAAGGGATAAAACTTTTTATGTATGAATGAATATCAAGCAATAATTTCGAATAATTTCGACATTAAATGTCGAATAATTTCACTTGTTTCTTTGTAACTGACACTTCCGGTTTAGTGACTTCCGGCCACTCTCACTTCCGGCAAAACATGATTTCTGAAGTGTCACGACAGCGTCTCCTACAACCCTACTAACATGAGTAACGTTCACGTCAGGTATATATTACACTCGCAAGAATGACTGGCTTCATTGTGGTACAGCTTTTATTGATAAAACATTCAATAGTAACATTCAATAGTAACGTGGTTTGCAGGAACGATGACTGAATGAAAGGAGTAACTCTTCTCTTCTTATCTTGTTTAAAATATTAAAATATAAATTACTTATTTTCTTATGGTGCATTAAATATATGACAAATGTTTCTTACGCATGCGCATGACATACGTTTTCCTTAATTTGGTCTTATTATTTTTTGTCACGATTTTGCATGCAAATTTATGCAAGCATATTTTAGTGTACGCGAACTCGCCCCTGCTTCTCCTAGAAAGTTGTTTTTGTCCCCTATTAATATAAAAGGCTACAGGAAGGTTAAATCGATCAGAATCCGTCTACTGCGCACATGTTTGGGCTTTAGGGGTAGTAGAGAGAACCTGTCTGTCACTCGGAGAAGACTATCGGATTTCAAACAAAAATGCCCGCTTCTGTACGTATACTGCGCACTTTTAATTTTTCAGACGTTCATTTTCCATTACCAAAATGTCGAGACGCCCTTTAAGACTTCGAAATGGAAAAGAAGATTTGTATGCCTTTGAATTGGCGGTTAGAGAGCTGAAAGCGGTGGAATCTTTCTTTGAGGGTCAGCATTCATTTATCACAAAGTAAGGACTTGTCTTAACTCCTTCAAAATTCATACTCGAAGCGCGAAGCGACAGACTTTTCTACTAATTTTCAAGCATCCCTGGAAAACTACGGTAAAGAAAATATGCTTTTTGAATGTCCATTTACTTTGTAAGAGACATTTCATAGACTGTTTTCTTCGTGAAGCCAATGATCACGGTAAAGGCACGCTGTTAAATATAATTAAGTTTAATAGCGCTTTCTGAAATAAAGTTTGCTTTCAAGATTTTTTGATTCAAGAAAACATTATGCGAATCATCTTTTCGGATAAGAATGGCATTTTATATACACAGGAAAAGTCGGAAATTTTAGAAAACACTAGATATAATAAAGCAGGTTGCTGAATTTAAATATTTTGTGATGTTTATAATATAATTCGCAGACGATAGCGCTTCGCGCTGCAATTAGGATAAATAAATCGCCAAGCCTTCCGGAAGCAGAAATATTTTTTTTCATTACCTGTAAGTAAATTTGGGGCTTCCAAAAATTTATTGGAAACCGGGCAGGAGAAGGGGTCTTTGGGCTTGGAAATCCAGGCTTGAGGCGGGGTCTAGCAGGCCAGGAAATAAATTCGGGCGGAGGGAGAGGGGTCAAACTATCTTGCCATCTGTAGGTGGGGGAGGGGGTGGATTCTTTCTGAAATAACCCAATGTAATAGAAATAATTCACGGTTTGGGAAGTATTACACTAGTATGGGTTTCATCGGGAATCAAAACATTAAATATTCAAAGCGAGTACAAAAATATGGTAGCTTCAATCAACATGTCTTGAGTGATGGTGCAATGTGTGTAACGCAAAATTCGTTGAGGGGGGAGGGGTGCGTGACCCGTTTAAAATAAACCATAAAACTTTCTTATGCAAGCGCATGAGTATAGGCTACTGTAACATCTTGTTAAAGTAATAAATCACTGGTTTCAGTTTTGATGTTTGGGTATCATGTTACACGAACTCTCTCTAAGGCGGACAGTAAATCTGGTACCTAGGGTGTCCGCCTTAGAGAGAGTTGACTGTATCAGTGCATATAATTATGCGAGTAAAATAGTGGTAGCAAGGTATAATGGGGGTGACTACTGCAAAATCGTTCATATTTTAAACAAGAACGGACAAATGCCTGTGGTATTCACTGCGAATGAACAAATGATCCAAATGTAAAATGAAAACAGGCAAATGGTGAAAATAAATAAGGTTTGCAGTCGACGTGATACCCATAGACTAACTCACACTTGCAATCAAATTTCTATGTATAACTAACTTTATTTTAACGTCCAGTTTTTTTTTTACATCAAACAAAGAAAAGCAGAATATAGCTTATCTCTTTATACATAATATGATGTAAATAACATGCAAATCACTGAACATAGACTGTAAATGATAATGACTTTTGGACATTTACATGTTATCAATAATCATGTAAATATAAGACATGAAACATGTAAATTGTGAAGGTATAAGAACAGATCGAGGAAAATTGGAAAACGGAGGTTATAAAGACCCTGTAAATAACATGTAAATTGAAAAAAACGGGGCTATCAAGACCCTGTAAATAACATGCAAATTGATAAGGGGAGCTATCAAGACCCTGTAAATAATATGTAAATTGAAAAAGGGGGCTATCAAGACCCTGTAAATAACATGTAAATTGAAAAGGGGAGCTATCAAGACCCTGTAAATAACATGTAAATTGAAAAAGGGGGCTATCAACACCCTGTTAATAAAATGTAAATTGAAAATTGGGGCTATCAAGACCCTGTAAATAACAGGTCAATTGACAAAGCGGGCTATCAATGCTGCGTCTTCAACTGAAAAACATTTTTGCAACACCATACCATAATTTGAGGACCTTACTGTTTAGACAAGTACAGCAGTGAGTCTAGCAATGTAATAGTCCCAATTTGTTTCGATTTAATGCTGGTTCCTTATTATCATGTAAAATATTCCCTGCCACAAAAATGAATACAACTTTACAGTTTTAGACGGAATTTTCAAGGCATGCCACTTTAAATGCATACATGTTAATGATGATAATAACATTCTTTATTGAGGATTCCATCTTCACCAGTAGTGATTTACAGAGTGGTCCTCTCTAAGACTATAAGATGTTAATTTTCTTTCACTTGTTGAAAAAAAAAAACGTCATGAACATCTGTGGTCCTGGCCAAATGGAGAAACAAGTCGACATCAATAATAAGTTAACGAAACTGCAAATACCATGAATGATCTATTGCGTAACATTGGATTAGTACTCAGGACCGATCAAACAATGTAAAATGGCATTCTTTTCGAAATGCCACTACGGTTGGCCAGACCTGACAATGACATGACACTGACATGTATCATAATGCCATAATGCCAGAATGCCATAATTGTTTGTGGCGTGACCGTTGAGCCATTTTTCCTTTCAGCTCTTTCTAGAATGAATAGCGACATATATGCCATGGGAAAGGTGAATCGTTGCCGAGTCTCATGATTCTCTAGCTACGACTCACTGACGAGAGCCAAGAAGCTCGAAACAGCTGTCTGTGTCTGCTTTCTAGTTTTGAGCGCTTATCATGTCAGGTTTGGCCAACCTAGTGCCATTTCGATTAGAATGGCTCTTTACATTGTTTGATCGGTCATTGCAGTGGTCTTATCACTGTGTGTACTGATCCAATGTCACGCAATAGATCGTTCACGGTATTTGCAGTTTCGTTGATTTATTTGAAGTCACCTGCTTAATAATGTACCTTTTGACAGTTCCTAGATTTTAATACCATCGTCAATTTTGTGTATAGAGACAAAACCGTGCATGGTGAAATGAAGCTAAACAGGTCATCGTTCTAATCACCACTGTCTCTTGTCTCGGACTGACCAGCTTTAGAAGCATATTGCCATTCCAAAAGATCAACTAGAGCTTGCGCTCGTCCTTCTTCGACAGCAAACAAAGCTTCTTTGATCTTGCCTTGTTTCAACAAAACTCTGTACAAATTAGAATAGCTTCCATCATGTTCATGTCGAAAACTAATCTTCCACTCATCTCTTGACCGTAGAAGACTTCTTACAACATTATAAACATTAACGCTTGCCTGGTAACATTCTGCAGCTTTGTTGAAATCACCGAGACGCTCAAAAGTACGGCCAAGATTGTTATACCCAGTTCCTTCCCCGTCCTTATCACCCACCTCTTTCGCAATGCCAATACATAGGTTGTGGTATTCTATGGCTTTGATGAAATCACCGAGATTGTGAAAAGCATTGCCAAGATTGCCATACGCAATTCCTTCCCCGGCCTTATCTCCCACCTCTTTCGCAATGCTAAGATGTAGGTTGAGGTATTCCACGGCTTTTTTGGAATCACCGAGACGGTCGAAAGCACTGCCAAGATTGCAATACGCCTTTCCTTCCCCAGCCTTATCTCCCACCTCTTTCGCAATGCTAAGATGTAGGTTGTGGTATTCCACAGCTTTTTTGAAATCACCGAGACTGTAAAAAACATTTCCAAAATTGCCATACACACATCCTTCCCCGTCCTTATCTCCCACCTCTTTCGCAATGATAAGATGTAGGTTGAGGTATTCTACAGCTTTGTTGAAATCACCGAGACTGTGAAAAACATTGCCAAGATTGCCATACGCACTTCCTTCCCCGGCCTTATCTCCCACCTCTTTCGCAATGCTAAGATGTAGGTTGAGGTATTCCACGGCTTTTTTGAAATCACCGAGACTGTCAAAATCATTGCCAAGATTGCAATACGCCTTTCCTTCCCCGGCCTTATCACCCACCTCTTTCGCAATGCTAAGATGTAGGTTGTGGTATTCCACAGCTTTTTTGAAATCACCGAGACTGTAAAAAACATTTCCAATATTGCCATACGCACGTCCTTCCCCGGCCTTATCTCCCACCTCTTTCGCAATACTAAGACTATGGTTGTGGTATTCTACGGCTTTGTTGAAATCACCGAGACTGTCAAAATCATTGCCAAGATTGCAATACGCCTTTCCTTCCCCGGCCTTATCACCCACCTCTTTCGCAATGCTAAGATGTAGGTTGTGGTATTCCACAGCCTTTTTGAAATCACCGAGACAGTGAAAAGCACCTCCAAGATTACCATACGCACCTCCTTCCATGGCCTTATCTCCCACCTCTTTCGCAATTCTAAGGTCCAGGTTGTGGTATTCTACAGCTTTGTTGAAATCACCGAGTCTGTAAAAAACATTTCCAATATTGCCATACGCCTTTCCTTCCCCGGCCTTATCACCCACATCTTTCGCAATGCTAAGATGTAGGTTGTGGTATTCCACAGCTTTTTTGAAATCACCGAGACATTGAAAAGCACCTCCAAGATTACCATACGCATCTCCTTCCATGGCCTTATCTCCCACCTCTTTCGCAATACTAAGACATAGGTTGTGGTATTCTACGGCTTTGTTGAAATCACCGAGACTGTTAAAAGCACATCCAAGATTGCAATTCGACGTTCCTTCCCTGGTCTTATCTCCTACCTCTTTCGCAATACTAAGACATAGGTTGTGATATTCTACGGCTTTGTTGAAATCACCGAGACGGTGAAAAGCACATCCAAGATTACAATAGGCACGTCCTTCCCTGGCCTTATCTCCCACCTCTTTGGCAGTACTAAGATGTAGGTTTTGGTATTCTATGGCTTTGTTGAAATCACCGAGACTGTAAAAGGCATTGCCAAGTTTGCCATACGCCTTTCCTTCCCCGGCCTTATCTCCCACGTCTTTCGCAATACTAAGACTATGGTTGTGGTATTCTACGGCTTTGTTGAAATCACCGAGACTGTCAAAAGCATTGCCAAGATTGCCATACGCCTTTCCTTCCCCGGCCTTATCTCCCATGTCTTTCGCAATACTAAGACTATGGTTGTGGTATTCTACGGCTTTGTTGAAATCACCGAGACTGTCAAAAGCATTGCCAAGATTGCTATACGCCTTTCCTTCCCCGGCCTTATCTCCCATGTCTTTCGCAATACTAAGACTATGGTTGTGGTATTCTACGGCTTTGTTGAAATCACCGAGACAGTGAAAAGCACCTCCAAGATCATCATAAGCACCTCCTTCCCTGGCCTTATCACCCACCTCTTTCGCAATACTAAGACATAGGTTGTGGTATTCTACGGCTTTGTTGAAATCACCGAGACTGTCAAAAGCATAGCCAAGATTGCGATACGCCTTTCCTTCCTCGGCCTTATCTCCCATGTCTTTCGCAATACTTAGACTATGGTTGTGGTATTCTACAGCTTTATTGAAATCACCGAGACTGTCAAAAGCATAGCCAAGATTGCGATACGCCTTTCCTTCCTCGGTCTTATCTCCAACTTCTTTCGTAATACTAAGATGTAGGTTGTGGTATTCTACAGCTTTGTTGAAATCACCAAGACTTTCAAAAGCCTTGCCAAGTTTGCCATACGCCTTTCCTTCCCCGGCCTTATCTCCCATGTCTTTCGCAATACTAAGACTATGGTTGTGGTATTCTACGGCTTTGTTGAAATCACCGAGACTGTCAAAAGCATAGCCAAGATTGAAATACGCAATTCCTTCCCCGGCCTTATCTCCCAAGTCTTTTGAAATCCTGAGATGTAGGTTGTGGTATTCGACTGCTTTGTTGAAATCACCGTGACTGTCAAAAGCATTGCCAAGATTGAAATACGCCATTCCTTCACCGGCCTTATCTCTCATGTCTTTCGCAATACTAAGACTATGGTTGTGGTATTCTACGGCTTTGTTGAAATCACCGAGACTGTCAAACGTATTGCCAAGATTGCCATACGCCTTTCCTTCTCCGACCTTATCTCCCATGTCTTTCGCAATACTAAGACTATGGTTGTGGTATTCTACGGCTTTGTTGAAATCACCGAGACTGTCAAACGCATTGCCAAGATTGCCATACGCCTTTCCTTCTCCGACCTTATCTCCCATGTCTTTCGCAATACTAAGACTATGGTTGTGGTATTCTACGGCTTTGTTGAAATCACCGAGACTGTCAAAAGCATTGCCAAGATTGCCATACGCCTTTCCTTCCCCGGCCTTATCTCCCATGTCTTTCGCAATACTAAGACATAGGTTGTGGTATTTTACGGCTTTGTAGAAATCACCGAGACAGTAAAAAGTACATCCAAGATTACAATAGGCACGTCCCTCCTCGGCCTTATCTCCCACCTCTTTGGCAATACTAAGACTATTGTTGTGGTATTCTACGGCTTTGTTGAAATCACCGAGACTTTCAAAAGCATTGCCAAGATTGCCATAAGCCTTTCCTTCTCCGGCCTTATCTCGTATGTTTTTCGCAATACTAAGTCTATGGCTGTGATATTCCACGGCTTTGTTGAAATCACCGAGACAGTGAAAAGCACATCCAAGATTACAATAGGCACGTCTTTCCCCGGCCTTATCTCCCAACTCTTTGGCAATACTAAGATGTAGGTTTTGGTATTCTATGACTTTGTTGAAATCACCGAGACTGAAAAAAGCATTGCCAAGATTGTCATACGCCATTCCTTCCCAGGCCTTATCTCCCAGGTCTTTTGAAATTCTGAGATGTAGGTTGTGGTATTCTACGGCTTTGTTGAAATCACCGAGACTGTGAAAAGCATTGCCAAGATTGCCATACGCCATTCCTTCCCCGGCCTTATCTCCCAAGTCTTTTGAAATCCTGAGATCTAGGTTGTGGTATTCTACGGCTTTGTTGAAATCACCGATTCTTTGAAATGCAATGCCAAGATTGTTATACAAACGTCCCTCCTCAGCTTTGTTTCCTTCTGCTTGCGCGATACCAAGATGTAATATTAAATAGGTGATTTTTTCTTTTTCATTTTCACTTTCACTTTCATTTTCATTTTCATTTTCACTTTCACTTTCACTTTCATTTTTACTTTCACTTTCACTTTCACTTTCACTTTCACTTTCACTTTCACTTTCACTCGACGTCTGTTGGCTTTCTGCAAACATCTGAATTGCTCGTTGAAGTAAGTTATTTACCTGTAAGATACCGGCATTTAAATGAGGCGAATTATTATTTGCCGTGATCTCGCTTGAGATAATCTATAAATAATTATAATCTCAACAGAAAAAAAACGTTTAATTACGACAATAACACATAACCAAGATTCATGCTGTATGATCAAACAAAATCAAGCACGACTTTCCAAATGAATATGACATATCCTGGTAATCAATAGTTATCAACTATTAAATAAACAATGATTTTTTTTTCAATTTCAATTCAAACTACACTGTGCCCCAAAGTGTGAATTATTTCCGACTTCCCTAGAGCTAATTTAATTCTTAACGGGACCATCTGGGTCGTTTAACGGCCAATTTATATAAGTCCATGTTGAACTGTTTTGACCCCACAGAGCTCTTCCAACCATTGGTCCAAATTAGCTTCCCTATAACAGGTTAATTAGCTTCTTATTGAATTACTGTATTTTACACAACAAAACGGCCCCATTTGCAGGACTCAAACAGATCTTTTAATTTACAGTGATGATGATGAAGATATTATTAATTCAACATTTTTTAAAGTCAACTCAACGCAATTCCTCGGAAACAGCCCGAGAGTCCGCCACACCTTATATATACAATGAGATTGGATCAAACACCACAGACCACATCTCACTCTGAACGGACACTTCAATAAGATGGACACCTTTCTACGAAGGGAGACTAGAGTTGGTCCCCGTAACTTTCATTAAGACGAGCACCTATCTTAAAGCTTGTCATTAGCAAATGAATCTTTCTGTTAACTGTATTGTCTTAATTCTACGTCCAGACCACAGCGAATGGCAACTTGAGATCTTAGGATTCCATTTTTGGAACATTTGTACGGCAACGCAACAGACGAACGGACCCCTCCTCCCCCACCCCCCAATTAATATTATCGTCAACCTCCGTTGTCGGTGTTTTCCGGGTATTCAAAGAGGGTCTCAATGGGGTGGTGGCTTTTACGGTTAACGGTTAAAAGTTTGGCTTTTTTTACGGCTAACGGTTAATTTTTTTTCCGTTACGGTTAACAGAAAGATTAAAAATTAATTCCCATTGTTTTTAAAGTTAAACATTAATTTTTCATTGTTAAGAAAATTTAAAAAATAATTTACATCGTTGTAAAACACAATTCCGGGATGAATTCATTCCGGGATGAATGAAAAACTAGTAATTATATCTAGTAGTTTCCATTGGAAAGTGAAGAGCTGCGAGTAAAGCTTATGCAGAAGAAGAGTTGTTTTGGGCTATCTCGTTAATTGCATGTACTTTAGATAGTGAACAGATGAGCGACTTGATCTATTTTGCCATTGGATTAACTTGGCTAATATATATGCCGTTCGAACAGCAAAACGCACGGCTACTGAACCGACGAAAAACGGGTGGCCGAGCCGTTTAAAACGGTTACCATGAACGACTGAAGAAAAAAATTTGAACGGATAAAGTTGAACGGCAGAAGAAAAATTTCGAACGGCTGACTGTGAACCTATAACGCCTGAACGGCAAAATTATTAATTCGAACAACTGGGCCAGTGTGAACGGAGCCTGAACGGCTGAACGGTTAAATATTCATTTGGAACGGCTCGCGGTTAACGGCAGAAAAAATTCCGAAGGTCTGGCTGTGAACGCAGCTAAATTACGTAAATTGCACGCTAAGTGTTTACCTTTACCGAATACTTCATTACATTGTGAGGACGATGAAACCATCTGTTTGTCGCTTTGACTTAAAGCCAGAGAATGATGAACATGGTTGTAAACAAGCGGCCCCGAGTCCCAAGTGCATTTGTCACGCAAAATTCATGTGTAAAATTCTTTCTGAACTTTATGTTCACTAATTGTTAAAATAAATCTTGAATGAAACTTAATATAATTTCGAGAAGTTAAAGACAGCAGGGAAAGTTATGTAGCAAAAAAAAAACAAATTTTACATAGTTAATTGTCGGTAAAAAGTGCACCAAATTTATCTATGTCAAAAGGGTAATTTGAAACCTGAATACAGCACTTCCAAAGATTATTTTATCCTAGTTTCGCTCGCCAAATTTATACGGCTGATAAACGGCAAGCGAAGTAACATCACAACAGTATGTCTTAACAAGAGATTTCGACACTTACAAACCATGGCTATAAAAATGTTACGGTTAAGTTTTTTTCGACTTTTACGACTAACGGTTAATTTTTTCCAAATTTTACGCCTAACGGCTAAATTTTGGGCCGTTTTACGGCTAACGGTTAACCCCATTGAGACCCTCTTCAAAATAACGGCGAGGAAAGGCCCCGAGAAATGGGAGATCACGCCATCTCGTTTGCATGCATTCTCGTTGCTTAAACCGGTTCCTGATTAATAGTAAAGTATGTCAGAAGACTTGTTGTTTATCAACCTCACCTTCTCTTTCACTGTGCTAGTTTCGGTCTTTGCTTTCTCGCCTCCATTCTCTTGAAGCTGATTTTGTTGTTTGTAAGAGCAGCTCCTTATTTCTAATAGCTTTTTGTTATTCTTGTCAATCTTCCAAATGTCAAGATATGTAACGTGACTTTAAAAGCGAGCCAACCCACACAACTCCTGTGAATTATTGTCAAAGATACTGTCAGAGTGTGTTTCGATACTGTCAGAGTGTGTTTCAATACTGTGAGAGTGTGTTTCAATACTGTCAGTGTGTTTCAATACTGTCAGTGTGTTTCAGTACTGTCAGAGTGTGTTTCAATACTGTCAGCGTGTGTTTCAATACTGTCAGCGTGTGTTTCAATACTGTCAGAGTGTGTTTCAATACTGTCAGAGTGTGTTTCAATACTGTCAGAGTGTGTTTCAGAACCAGAATCGTGGGTATCTGCATTTCATACCCACTTTCTGCTACTTTTTCATATGGTAATTAAGTTGTTAAGTAGGTCATGAATAGAATATAATAAAGGATACGGATAGGCCTTTATCACACCAGGTGATAGCCTCTTCAAACTGACTCAGCTTCAAACAGGCACTTGCGCCTAATGATAAAATAAAATAAAATAAAAAAAGTTGGAAAAAGTACTGTCGAAATTCTCCTTATGGACACTTCTCATTCCTCCTAAGACATGTTTTAATACTCCAGGCCCAGGTAGATTGTAATTTCTAATGCCCCTAAAGCCGCTTCGATCCCCTTTGAGCACAATTTTGGAGACATTTCGCCCTCCTTGACTTGACCCTTATGTGTACCGACCTCAGCACATAGAATTAGAACAACATTTACCCTAATTGGGAATGCCGCTATCAATCTCCCATTCCCCATTTGCGCGAGAATCTTCTAAAGCACAGATTTTGATTCAAACTCTTTCTACAGCGAGATTATAAATCATCCTTGTCAGAAATGAAAAAAAAATGAGGAGATAGGATAGGATAGGAGATAAGACGGGCAAAAAAATACTCAGATTTTGAAAAATAGGCACTCGAACTCAACATGGTCTTTGTGGCTTGTCTAATTTTATAGAAGTGCGTCTATTAAATAAATTTAACCATTATGATCCAACAAAGTAAACTTAACCTCTAGGGAACGCATTTGCAACCTCCGTGCATACATACAATGAGGGAAATTCGTTGGGAAGAAAAATAGAAAAAAAAAAAGAAACAGTAATCCATAACACATTTTTTTTATTTTCTTTAGTTTCAGAAAATGTAGAAACATTGGTAAGGAAATTATTAATCGATTTATCACACAAAAAATTGGATCACCAACCATCCAAGCGAGTTAAATCTAAGGGAAGTTAACGCAATGGTTACCAGTCCTTTAAGTGTTTAGATGTCTTCCTTGGTGCGCGCGTTCGGTACAAGACGAGGCATGGCATTGCGACATGATTTGTGTGCAATAAGAATACGGATTTATAATTTGCGCGAACGCCTTTCAGGACCATTTCTACCCTAACTATCAATTCCAGCTAAAACAAGTCGATTCTAAAATGGTATCCTTTAAAAAAACGTTTTAGCTAAAGGGTCTTTTCTTAGGCGTTATGTAATATGTAATAATTTCATTTTTCCTTACCTCTGACAATCGCCTTTAGGAAAGTAGGTTGTAACGTTGTCGCAGCTCTTGCGTCACTCAGTGAATCCTGATAACTTCCTGTAGAAAAAATATCAGTCCCCGGAAATAACGAACATTTTGCACCTATTCTATGTTTACGGAAAAATGTAATTGACATTGGATAAACTTCCCAGGCATCAAATGATACAGCTTACTCCCGTTCGGTTTTCTTTGTGAAAAGTGTAGCTAGCCTTCTTTTAAGATTCTCTAAAATTCCACTGTAATGGTCAGTGCCAATTCATTTGAGGTCGCTTGCGCCCGAAATAGCTGTAGGAATGTAAGAATATTGTGGCGGAATTGCATAACGTTATCTTTGCTGTTTGGTATTGATTATGACATCGGATGGATTCGAGGACCAAGCTGAAAGCAAAGCTAATCGACGTTTTTTTTTTTTTTATGGAGAATATCTTGCTACTGTTGGGCACTAACCCTTGCAAAACAATCTCCATGCAATCGTTAATGTTTTATTTGTTTGTTATAAATCTCGACGAAACGTAGACTTTTGATAAAGATGAATTCGAAAGTTGAGAAGACGAGGTCAACTCAGCAGGTCGCGTGATGTAGTGAAAGACATCAAGGTAGGTTTAGGAAAGATAAAAGCAGCCCACAATAATTTGGGAAAGATCTGGAAGAACACCAGTTTATCAAAATACCACGATATGACTTATCAACGCTACTGTCATTGTGATGCTGTCGTACATGGGACGAATCATGGAGGATGACTCAAATAAATCAGAAGAAGTTGGATCGCACTTTTTGCATGTGAGGTTGAAAAGTATGCGAAAGCCATACTGGCTGAAGCAGGTCAAAAAACGAGATGCATAAGAATGGAGGCCATTAGCGAACAAGTGATAAGAAGGAGGTAAATGTCGCTAGGCCATGTTTGTAGAATAGACATAGTACAAAACCCACGCATCAATTCCTCTTACATGAGTGCCTAAGATGAAAGGAAAGGGCGCATACACGTGAAATGTTGGAGTAGGACGAAAGAGAAGGTGAGGGAAATAGGCTTTCGGGACCGATAGAATGCCCTGGAGACAGCGAGCACGAGGCGCAGGAGACACCAGCACATTAATGTGAAAGTTGTTTTGTTGCAAGTAATCTCGGCTTTTTGTGATATTATAATGGCACCACACAGTGCAATTTCAACCCAACTTATCAACTACTGCTGTACCATGTATTAACAGCACCTTACCATAATAAAATTGAGCTGTTGCCCTGTTGCTGTACAGCTTGCTATTCAGTTCTTTATCCTTGCACTTCACTTTAATTCCTTCAGTGTAGAAGTAAATGGCGTTGGCAAAATCTTTCTTTCCAAATGAATCATTTCCTTCATTCTTGTAAACCTCTGCAATTGCTGGAACGAAGACACAACCGTAAGGTTGATGGTTTACCACTGAATACCTTAATGCCTTTTATATTCGCCTAGCTTTTATTTTCTTATTTTTTGTTCGTTGTTAAATGTTAGCGAAGAATAAATGCCGGCACCCCATTATTTGGAATACAAGGTTTGTGCTTTTCTCAGTCTATAGGACGAAACGAATATCACTTTTATATTAATATACAAGACTAAAGACTTTAAAATTAATTTATCACACAGGAAATTGCTCTCTTAATGACCTTGAAGTTGTCATTTCTATTATTTATTGTGACGACGAATAGATTTTGTTTTCAAATTCATGAAAAGCAGCTTAAAACATACAAATTGAAATCATCTCTTGGTCTCTCGTTTCGCTGTGTCGCTTAAGTTGAACAGACTATCAAGAGCTACGATATTCAGCCAATTCATCCAATCATTTTGATGCAAAATGGATTCAGGAAACTAGCATAAGTGACGGTTGGGCTGTCGAATAGGCCTACCAGTGGGACTTGAACTTTTGATTTAGTTCTCCCTCGTGATTTGTTCGCGGTCTTCCGAAATGTCACTTGAGATCACGGTATACAGTCCAACCTCTCTCACCTTCACTCAGCGAATCAATGAAACTGCCGCAAAAAAAAAAAGCTTCACGCCCAGGAATGCAGAAAAAATAAGAGCAAAATATCACGCCAAGATTCACGGTAGGCAACGGGGAAGTGAATTCCCTATGATCGCCTATACACCAGCGAAATTAAGAGCAAAGGCTGAGTTGTCATGACGTCAATATTTAGTTTACTCATCACACCGATAGCGCTAATAAGCACGTGTATTCAGAAAGTTTTCAATGTTAAATGGATTTGTCAGGTTCACTATGGTAAAGAACTATTTTGGAATGATAATGAGCAAAATGAGGTTACTATTGTGTTGTTGAACCATTTTTAACCCGTGAATATACGCGCATGCGTAATGAACTGGTTATCGGTAACGGCGACTGATATGCAAATGAGTCACTCGCTCACTCCTTCCATCAGCTGTAAACTTAGTGACGTAATGCTTTGTTACGAATGCGTTTTGTAACAAGAACAGCGTGAATCCAGCGATAACAATAACTGAATTGGTGTAAAAGAATATAAACAACAATAAGCTTTAAGAAGTTTCGCATTTGGAGTCTTTAATGCAACGTTAAAATCGATCTAAAAGGAATTTTCAACTGAGACACGCGTTTTGATGGTTATCTACTTTTAAGTAAAATTTTTATTTCAAGTCAGTGGTCACGGTGGTCGAGTGGTGTAAAGCGTGGACTCACAGCCGAAAGGTCCCGGTTCGAATCTCGCTCGGGCCGTTCATTGTTTCTTCGTTTTTTTTTTTTTTTCGTTCTTTTTCGGACTGAACATTATGAAAGTGATGTATTGTATTTTTATTTTTTGCGTTTGTTAAAAATCCTTACGTTTAATTTAAAAAAAAATATTGAACCGCAACAGAGTGAAAACATAAGCTTACCGCATTGCGTTTAAACGCGTTACGCATTTCAAATTCACGGGTTGGCTCTAAGGAGCCTTTGATTAGTAACAGTCATCCGTAAACAGACCAAATGCACTCTGTTCACATAGGTTTTTTAATAAACTGACCTTTGTTCCACTCGTTTAATTGTAAACATTTGAAAGCATTTACAGTCAAAATACTTAGCGCGTTCCGCTTATTATTTGAGAATGACTTTCTTTAATCGGGAATGCCTTGCATCAAGGTGCGTTCGATTGGGAAAACCGGATTTTTATTTCAAATCCGGATTTCGGATTTCCATTGTGCATGGAAATCCATCGCGGAGAAGGATTTCGGTAATTGGAAATCCGTTTTTGGATTTTGCGTTTTTTGGGGGAAATCCGAAATCCAGATTTCCCAATCGAATGTACCCTTTGTGAAATCAAAATTCAGGTTTTAAATTGATTATTGTAATCTTCCATGGTAGCCTTATTACTCGTGGCGCAGCACACGAGTTGCAAAACTGGCTCTGAGTTTTCTTTTTTTTTTTTTTCATGTGACATTAGCGCATGCAAATTTATGCACGCATATTTGGCTTTCAGCCATGAAATACATACCGCAAAATCTTTCCGTGTGTTGACTTGAGAAGCAAAATAAAGAACTGAAGCGTGCAATTGCACGTTTTCTGTGGGATTTTTGTTCCGGCAAGTTTTGTGTTTTATATAACTTGCAATTTGCTATATCGAACCGTGTCAATGTGAAAACGTAAGCTTACGGCAACATAGCGTTACTCGTTCGTATTTCTTCTTCACGGGTTGGCTCTTAGGAGCCTTTGATTAGACATAATTTTAAGCTTGTGTTTCTCCGTAAAAGCACTCAAAACACCCGGGAATCAATGCTGCAATTCGTTAAGGCGCCACGAGTTAAGCTTTGTACAGTTTCTTGTTCGAAATAACGAATGTTGATCGGTTTATTTGCTAACATCGGTCAAACGTTCACAGGCGAAATACGCAACCGTTGGTCGCTGTTGATTTCAGAGAATTCAGTTGCTTGGACTTCAAAGGAAATTTTCTTCACTTTCGGTGAAGATTTCTCTTTCAGTATCAGCACAATAGCATTTTAAGAATTCTTTTTCGGTGTTTTGTAAATGCAGAGCTTCTTTACGTCAAAAAGTACTCAGTGATGAATTTTTGTTGAGCCAACGTACAGAAATAGGTCAGACGTGTGAAGCCACCAACTGTTGCCTGTTTTGCACGTGAAAATTTGCCTATAATGCCAATAACAAACCAATCAGCATTCGTTATTTCGAATGAGGCTACCGTTGGTAGATTCCTATAATCAATTTAAAACCTGAATTTTGATTTCAACAATGCAATCCGTTCCCGATTAATGAAAGTCATTCCCAAATAATAAGCGGAACGCGCTGAGTATTTTGACTGTAAAAGTAGAACTTTATAGGAAGATTTAAGACATCTCAGATTGCGTTGCACAACATCTCCGTTTTCGAGCAAAAACAAGATAGGGGGATCGGGAAAGCTTAGGCTATTTTCTTTCAGCGTGAATGCTTTTTCGAAATTAACTGTTGTGCACAAATTTTAATTTACTAGTTTGCAAGATATTTTTTTTTTTAATTCTCTTCACTGAGCATAATAGTTATTCTTTTGCAAAACCCGCATGCTCATAGACATGAGATATTCAACCACACCACAGGTAATCCTTATCTTCGAAATCTCGCTTATCCACAAGCCAGATTTTTATAACCGGACTACTTACGTCCGAATTGTTTGTCGTTCTACTTCTTTTTACCAATATTCTGTGAAAAGAAGTAAAAATTTGACTAGGCCGCTCTGAATTAGGAACATCTTGCACCTCAAAGACTGGGTTTGAACAGATTCAGGAACTGACGATTTAGATTCATACAGGAACAAGAAGTTTCTTGTTCAAAGGGATCAGGATTGTATTCTTCAGTTTCTATGTTGGGCCTTTTCCTTTCAGTACTCAATCCTCTATCGTCATCAGGTAATACTGAAATTATTGGCATGCACAAACGTACTATTATTTTAGGATACTCTAACAAGACAATTCTTGGGACATTGCATAGCTATAATTATATCCGCTATCCATTGTTCCTTCAACCGTCTAGCATCTGCATCTCCGGGGTGAACACCATTCTTGTACACTGTGAATACAATTTATGCATCTTCTGCGTTGTAGTGTATTACCGAGGACAGGCATATTTCAGGCTCCGACAATGCACTGAAATATTTATGCTATAGGGCTTGTACACCCTTTTGAAAGGCATTACTCGTCTCTCAGATAGCTATTATTTGCAGGATAATACAGACCATTTTTATACATATGAATCCCCTTTGGTAAACTGATTGTAAAAGTTGTTTCTTGTTGTGACATTTTATAATTCCCGTTGCACTAACTGACATGTTATTTAGTTGTGGAATGGTACAAACAAAAACCCGAAAGTATCCAAAATCGTGATAAAAGTCAATGTATTCTAGAAAAATAGACTGGTGGCATGCTGCCAAGGAATACTCTATGGTTGCTAAGGGCATCATGCGCGCTGTTTGCAAGGCTAAGTATTTACGTATATGCTCAGAGATAAGCTGAAACAATTCCCTAATCTGTCCTGTAAGTAGACACTACCAGCGTAGTATAGTACTAAACGGGCACAATACATGTAGCAGTCTTTCTTAACAAGTCAGCATTTAGCATATCAAACTTTGCCTATTGTTATGGTTTAATTTTTTTAAGACAATGGCCCTTTTGTTGTGCGTCCTGAGGGATTTCACTGTCGGTTTCGCGAAATTGCAATCGCATCAAATCGGATTCAATCGGCAAACTGTCGATGATGACAATTTGTTCCCAACGGTACCTTAGTTGGGAAAACAATGACATACCAACTGGGGGTAGGTTGGTAAATGTCAAAAGTACGTCACACAGAGTTTGATCCTACTGATGAACAGTTACTACACATTATATACACTATATATATACACTATATATATTTAGCAACTACTGTGATTTGCAGTCTGTCCATTTCAACTGTCATACCTCGCGCGCGTGGACCACATGCGTAATTTAGCTTGTGGTATTTCTCCGTAAGCTTATATCTTGCTGTTTTTGCGAGTAAGCGGCCGTGAGCAGCCGAGTTGTGGCGATTAGAATGGTGGCTTCTCTGGTGCGAATAAGAAAAGTCTAGGGACGCTTTATGTTAGTTATGCGGTGCACGCTTTAAATTTGCTTTAGTGCTTTGAAATTAACTTCTATTTGAATTTACTTCGTGCATGGCTATACAAACAAAGGCGCATGGACCGACGAAAACAATACATGTATACGAATAAACAAAAACCGCACTGCGGTAAATGAAAAAAGAGTGTGCCTTTTGCACCTTTTTATGTTTGAATCAATTTGCATTCAGTAGGCTGGCAAGCTTGAAAGATGTGAGAAAGATGTGAAAAAAATGATAAACGGGCCGCCATTGAAGGCTAAAACAAAAGGTCTGATTTTCGCACCTTTTCACGTTTTAGTGATTTTACGGTTTTCGATCGAGGGGCCACAAAGTTATCAAACAAATATCTTAACAGTCGTCATCCAGTGAGTTAAAAAAATACAAGTCAAGAACAGTGCGAAGAAATCTTATAGTCGGTTCCAAGACTAATCTTGGGTTTGCTCCCGGAGTCAAAATAAATAATTTTTTTTATAGATTCTGTGAACGTGCTTCACTTGGTGCCAAAGCAGAACTTATGAACTAACCAACTTATTCCTTATTAATATAAAACAAACAACGAAAAAAAAAATCTTTTTTTTGGCTTGCAATGGTTGAAACGTCATTTCTGAACTTGCAAAAATCTTCCATTCCTCATAGTGCCACACGATTTGCACTTTCAAGGTTACCACCGCCCAGCAGACCACTGGGGCTTCCACTACATCTAGTGCTTCCTTCCTTTTATACCGGAAAACCGAACTGTTGTGTCTTAACTTGTTAGCTTCTACAACCAATGACCTCCCTAACCGTGTTTCGCGTACATGTAATATTACATTTTCAGGACGCGACAATTTCTCTTGAGTCAGCAACTTCAAACAAATGTATTAGCCTGTAGAGCAGGCCTTCCTATCGCTGACCAGAAGATAAGGAAACTCAATTCGTCTGATAAATGATTATCTAGAGCATGCAACTAAGTTTGAAAAGTTGTACTCGTACTCAATTTCGTACCCGTAGTCCGATCTAAAGTTCGCTTCTCACTAACCGGAAGTGGAAACTAATAAACCGGAAGTCAGTCCATAAAACAAACTTGACATCCACAGATCAAAGCCTCCTAAGAGCCAACCCGTGAATAAGAAATGCTAACGCGTAACGCAATATTGCGGTAAGCTCATGTTTTCACAGTGACACGGTTCAATTTTTTTTTTTTTAATTAAACGTAAGGATTTTTGACAAACGCAAAAAGAAAAATACAGTACATCACTTTCACAATGTTCAGTCCGAAGACGAAAGAAAAACAAAAAGAACGGCCCCAGCGAGATTCGAATCTGGGCCTTTCGGCTGTTAGTCTGCGCTTTACACCATTCGGCCACCGTGATCAATGACTTAAAACGGGATAAATTTTATTAGTAAATTTTTACCTCTCGATAATGATTTTCCACTACCGACCTTCCGATACCGATCTGAGTCGTTATTGGTTAATTTGCCCAAATATGGAAAAATGATGACGAATTACGCGAAAAAAAAATGTTTTCCTCGTCGCGAAAAAAAAAAATGGCACATGCACGTGGCACTTGCACGTGGCGGGCAAATCTTTCCTCGTCCACAGTATAATTTCCACAATTGTTATGTTCAAATCCATAACCATTTCTGCCAGTCCGATTAAGACTTATTTTTGAAGGAAACTTTGACATTCTTCTCGATCTTATTTTGAAGGAAACAACTTTTGAAAGAAACATTCTTCTCGATCTCGCCGCTTGATTGCATTTACTCTCTTTCGATTTGCGAAGCGGTCATGTGACACTTGTTCACTGACGTGACAGTCATGTATTTTTTTGGAGCGGAAATATTTTTATTCCAATTTCCGGTTATTTGATGTTTGAAATTTACTAAAACACGGCGCCTCGTTGGTTATATATATCAGCTCATATTCGGCTCGTCCTCGATGAATAACAGTTAATTACTTCAAGATAGATAAGCATCAAAACACGTGTCTCGGTTGAAAATTCCTTTTAGATCGATCTTAACGTTGCATTAAAGACTCCAAATGCAAAACATCTTTAATGTTGTTATTGTTACAAAACGCATTCGTAACAAAGCATTACGTCACTAAGTTAACAGCTGATGGAAGGAGTGAGCGAGTGAGTGAGCGAGTGACTCATTTGCATATCTGTCGCCGTTACGATAACCTGTTCATTAGGCATGCGCGTATTCACGAGTTAACAATGGGATAGCAGACTCTAAACCAACCGCTTAAAACAAGTCTAGGCATAGCTCAACAAGTCAAATAGCTCATGATAGTGGTATTTTTTGTCGACCTTTTGGGCGAAAAGGAAAACAATACATCAACATTTGGAGTAACACCTCATCATTCAACAATTTATTTTTTTTTACCCAAAATCGGTAGTATCGCCGTAATATATTGTTCTGAGTTTTCGGATTTTTAGCTTATATGCGCATATATTAATTTCATAGGCAAAACATTGATACCGATTCTGTATGTCTGCTGTTACGGGTGTTTAAGGACTTTTCAGGAAAATTAATTATTACAATTTAGTGTTGCACGACGCGGTAAGTACATTATATAAGTGAAATGTGACTGACATTTCAAATCGCTAAGTCTGATGTTAAATGTTCCCCCTACCTCTTAAAGTGACGTCGTCAAAATCCAGTGTTTCATGAGCAGGTTGAGTGACGTTTTCTTCACTTTCAGCTTTGATTGAACTCCTCGCCATGAATTCTAGGAGAGTGGAAATGTTTAATATCACGGCGTTACATTTTGGTTTTACAGTTATGTTCAAATCTGCGACACGGGTGGCCATTTTCGCTGGTTACGAAGACAATCATAAAGTATGCCGCCTTGAAGAATCTAAAAAAAGTCGACTATTTACTAGGAGTTTCAATGTGTGCAAGCATTGGAAATTAGAACACATTATTGGTAATAAGATAAATAAAATATAAAATGAAATTATATGGGTTATAACTTCAGGAGAAATTGAAGTGCATATTAAGGTGTATACAGGAGACTTTCGTTGAGGCCAGTGGTTTCATATAACCCTTGAAATAGAAATTCGACAAATACACACAAAAGGACACTAAACCCATTGCTTCCTTTCCTTTACTGGTGACTAAGTATTTAACAATGGCCGTTTCAATTTGTTTCATGAGTTTTCTGAAATAACTATAGTCGCTAAAAGACCTGTGTGATAGTAATTAAATTTATGTATTAACCCTATTCAGACTGGAGGGGGGGGGGGGGGGGCTTTTCGAACCCCCCCCTCCAGTAAAATTGTAATAACTCTTACACCGAAATAGCTATGAGGCTGAAATTTTCTGACTTTTCCTAGAATTTATCTAGAAACATTTTGGTATCCATAACATGTCAGTGTGATTAACCATGTTGCCATGGCAGCCGTTTTTTGACACATATGTTTTCAAAATATTAAAATACGGTGAATTTTTTATTTTAAGATCTTGTTTTTTGACTTATAGTGCATTTTCTTTTAAGAATAGCTTTTTCTTGGGACTAGTTCTTGAAAGACATCAAAAATTTTTAACATCAAATATTTGGGGGGGAGGGGTAGGTAAATTTTTGCTCACTTTTACATATAGAGAAAAAAATTGTACTATTTATTAAATAACGCTTCTAAGTTCATTGTTTGGATAATATACATTAGTTTGATACGTGTTTTATACATTCTGATCCTTTTCTCTTTTAGATATTTTTTAAATTTTAATTTAAACAAAAAAAAAGGAAATCCAAGATGGTGGATCCAAGATGGCGGATCCAAGATGGCAGACAATAATTTCTAAATTATAGTTTTATCGCCTTTTTTTGCCTTTTCTCGCTTTACAAGTGTGTCCTTGTTTGAATTTATTATGTTTTAATATTAAAGAGATGATTTTACAGTTATATTTGATATTTTAAGTATCTGGATGGAAAAATATCAAAGAAACGTCGGAAAAACAAAAAATACGTCACTGTGACGTCATAATTGGGTGTGGCAGGTCAAAACTGGGTGTGAGGTTTCCTTGTATGGAGATGAACATTATGTGAAAATTTCATGGTCCTAGCCTTACTGGTTCCAGAGATATGAAGGGGGGTCCGAGGAGCCCTCACCCCCCAGTCACAGATTGCCTAAAAAAGCCCAGTCTGAATAGGGTTAACGTATAACAACGATTACATGTATGTCGCTGGATTACTGTAAAATTACGCACCTTTGATGACTCTTGGGTGGTTTCTTCACGCAAAATAAAGCGGAGACAAAGAAAAGTCTTCCAGTTAAAACGATTTGCAGAGCGCCTTGTATTCAAACCAATCAACAGAAGAATTACACACTATTGACAATGTATGTGCCAAGTCCTTTTATTAAGAACAAGCGGACTTTTTATAAATAGAACACTGTAATATTGAAGTCATGACGCACTTTTTGGCTCAAGAGTTTAATTCTTTGTTTATTTCACTTTCATGAGAATTAAATCTCAACTAAACATAATCTTATGGTTTCATTCTCTAGCGTTATTTCAAGAACATAAATTGTGTATCAAGTAAAATCATTGCTCGCTTCTAGGCTCTCAGCGTTTCCTTCTTTGCCTATGTTTTTCACGAGATTTAACTCTCTACTAAAGATAAGCTTTAGTTTCATTCTCCAGCTTTATTTCTAGAACACTTGTGTTCACGTCATATTTTACTTGTTGTCACAACTGCCTTCTAGGCTCTCATATCATTGTTTCCTTTTTTAGTTTATTTTACTTTCATGAGAATAAGACTCTAGCGATAAATTATTGGTTTTAAGGTGATGTTACACGGGACGACTATTAACGCAACGTTGTTCCGTTCAAAGTTGACACCGTGCAACAGCGCACGGACGATGATTTATAACCCAACATTTTGTTGCGGCTACTACAAGAAATTGTTGCAACAAAAATCGCTCCATGTAACATCCCTTTATTCTCTATCGTTATTTCTAGAACACTTGCCTATCACGTGTTATTTCACGTGATAAAGTCATGTCCCGATTTCTTGGCTCTCAATGTTTCCTTTTTTAACATTTATAACAATTAAGACCTCGAGCCCTAATATTATAAAATGATCCAAAACCTGCTCACATCTCCAATGCTGTGTTTTCCATCATTTTTCGAAAATTATCCAGCACTTTAGTGTCACATGAATTTCAAGGTACTCCAATACTTTTTTTTTCTGCTTAGAAGAGCTTTCAAATGGAGATGTTGGGATTATAAGCTACTCCGCATCTCAGCAGAGGCGAAGCTGACAAGCAGTTTTCTGAGTTTTGTTTATGAATACGAAATAAGCACACGTGTGAAATTCATTCTAAGAATTCGAACCTTTGTAAGGGGGGCGAACATAATATGCGCGCCAGTTACCCCAGGAGGGGAGGGAGGGAGCATGTAAGCTGCATTAGAAGTTTCCATGAAGTGCCATGTTTTTAAATGCGGAGACAACGCTGACTAGACGCGCGCATATCACGTACGCCCCCTTAGAAACCGGGAAAACGCTGATAATTTCCGTGGAAACCAAAAAACCGCACTGGGGATAAAAATTACACAAAACCAAAAATCCCCTTTTCATAAAAACCGAAAACCGGATTTTCAAAAAAGAAAAAAATTGAGAAAACCGCAACGGTTATCAAAACCGAAAAACTGGAAATTTTCTGTGCATGAAACGAAAAACCGATCTCAAAATGACAAAAACAGAAAAACCGAAAACCCATGCAATGCCCCCTCTAATAAGCCTTCATTTTGGATGCATTAAATTTCTGTACAAGACTTTTCTGGTTGAACACTGATCACTGAAACAGGTTGCTCATTTTACTGGAGCCGTAGTTTTGTCATTAACTCCGGAAATCCCGTAAAGAAAGCTGGCCAAAACTTGTGATTTTGCTCCCACTTATTTTCAAACCTAACCCTCTAGGCTTGAATACAAAAGCAAACTTTGCATTTTTTCCACCTAAATAGAGTTTTGGTCTCAGTTCGTGATCTCAGTACCTTTTTTTTGGTTGGGGGTGGACGGAAGGATTTGAAAAAAAAAGTACATCTGCAAGCGTTTTTTTTTTGTTCTAATTAACTTCCGCTGTTTTGTTGCTTTCACTATTTCATATCATTTAGGTAATTATTTTCAAAATAGCCCATGCACGCAATACGTGCCTATGATTGGGACTCGTCAGCATGGCGTAGCACACATGAGACTCAGCGAAAAGAAAAAGAGCAAAAGCGGAGTTCGATTTATGTCAGTCGCTCCATATATTCACAAAGGTGGCAACTGGCCAAAAATCAATCCGATCCCAACTAATACTTGCCAGTGTTTAATTTTGGCGAGAAATCAACGTCTGTGTGAGCCTTCAACAACTCGCGACCCTTCCTTACAAAAGGGTGTCGAAATGTCGTCAAATAGATATTTTGAATTTAGACACGTGCTTAGTGACCTTAGCCGATTTGTTGAGGAGACACTCGAGTTCGTGGAAGCTTTATTGGATCAATTAACACTTTCGATAAGATTGCCAACTCGTAACGCAATGCACGGTATGTTTACCCGCGTTAAGAACATTTTTCTGGACAATTTCCACACTTTTTCAAACGAACCTAGAACAAGAGAGTTATTCTCAAAACCACCCCTTGTTGCCTTTAGGCGTGAAAGTAGCCTCAGAGATACCCTGGTGCACAATTCTAACAAGTTCCACACTGATCAACGTGGTTCGTTTGCATGTCAGCATCCCCGGTGTTGCACTTGCAAACGCATCACTTCAGACATCCATGTACGCGGCCCTAAATATTCTAGCATCATTCATCAACACTTCACATGCAGAACAGAACACCCGGTGTACGTTATCTCTTGTCGTCGTTACCCTCTTCTGTACATCGGGAAAAATGGTCGAAGTCTTCGTGAACGCTTCGGCGAACACCTAAGAAGCGTTTAAAAGAACACTCCTGGTCTACCTGTGGCCGAACATTTCAATACCGACGGCCATACTTTAGATGACATCTTCATTTGCGACTTTGCCGAGGCTCCAGTCGCCACAGGAAGCACCTTGAAATGGAAAGCACTTTTAGGATCGGCGCCATGCAACCTTTGGGTCTTAACAATGCTTTCCATTTCTTGTGAACTGCGCGCGTTCGCCTTCATTTTTCTCTTGTGCGCGCTCTAATTTCAAATTTCATATTTTAAGATTGTACTACTTAGTTCTTGCGTGAACATTTAACAGTCAAGACTGATGAAGGGCTATGCCCGAAACGTTTGTAGTGAACTCAATCACTATGACACTTTTTACAAATTTTTATATTTTTTTATTTTACTATTTTTCACTTTTTTAACGCATTTTATTTTTAAAAAAGTGTCACGCATCATCTGGAGAACATTCACGTTACTTTACTCCTTTTTAAATTTTATTAAATTATAGCCTGCGTAGCTGGCGGTTTTTTGGATGCGCGTGCGCGATGATGAATTTGCGTGCGCGACTGCGTGCGCACAAAGCGGCGAAAACGAGTGGCGAAGCCGCAATGAAAATGGAGAGGAGACGGAGAGAAGGATGAAACTGTATACAACTGTTACATATAGCAAGTGAAAATCTACATAGAAAACTAACGACAAACTTCCATCAAACATAGTTATTGGACATGTTGCGTTCGTACTTTAGGGTATACCGTAGATCGTATTATACAACCTAGAGTTATATTTTATTTTTCAGTTTTTGGGTATTGATATTTCAGCTGGCCAAACCAGCCTTCTTCAGGTACAATAAAGGTATATCTTCACTTGTTTAAGCCGATAAGACCCATTAATTTGATCCAGCGTTCACCAGCAAGATTGTCGTCCACGGTTGCCTGCTTAAACATTTTCTAAAAGGTACGTTTCCATAATGATTATACATACACCTGATTGAAGAAAGGTTGTCGGGTATGACCCAATGATTCTCTGATAAAGAAAAAAAAAATTTCAGTTGTGTTCTCTGATAAATTGCACATTGTTATAACAAAGAATGCTCAGAATAATTCTCTGAAAGTCTTTAAGGAAGGAATAGATCTTAAATATAAGCCTCATTTGCCTTGTTCCAGAATTCCATTGTGTCGTATCGTTTATGATTTGTGCCTTTTTCCCGACAATAGGCTCCTGGTATAGGCTATAGTAAAAGCGAAAGTTACTCGAAATTTCTACATGCTGAAAATAATGGCTTTGTTGCTCGAGAACGATACCAATTTCTATATCATATCGATTTTCGACATCCATTTAAAATTTCCCGCGGAAAATCGAATCTTTAAAATAGTAGTATATTCATCCCTGACCCACCCCTGCTTGGGCTCATCAAGTTGTGGTTGTCCAAGTTTGAGTGGAACTGGGTACTAATTGCTGGATAAAAGATTTCACGATGGCGGCGGCCGTTCGACAGTTTTGTCGCCTTTTTCGGCTCATCCTTGGTGCAATTTCTTACAGCTGACATCACAATAGCAAAACTATACCGATGATGCAATTTAAAATCTAAATAAGAATACGATGAACAAAAGGAAATTATATTACACTGGGGATGACCCCCTTTTTCAACCCAAGTCGCTTCTTCATCGAGTGCCCGCGTTTTCTTCTGTCCTGTAAAGTATCTATTTTAGACTTTAAGCTAACATTGGTGGTTTAAAAGTGCAGTAATGTGGCGAGAATTGTAGGTCGTTAACTTTCTTTCTTCAGTCACAACGGTGCAGTGCTTGTTTGGTCATTCTTAAAAAAAAAATATCACGTGTTATATAGAGTGCGTGAAATGAAAAACATCCATTTTGAATTGCAAGAGATCAGCATTATCAGTGATTTGCGAGATATCGATGTTTGCATTGTACTGTAAGCCCCTTTATGTGCATCTACAGCTGCACCCAGCCCTGTCAGAATGTTTTGTAGTGGTAGGCAGGGTAACAGAAGTAGTAGGTGATAAGGGCTAGTGATTTATTTTGTTATTAGTCATGATTTGTGAGCTCCAGTGTGAAGTAGACGGCAAATAATTGACTGTAGGAGGCAAAATTGCCAGCTGCCGGCACGTTTTGACAGGGCTGGTCTACAGAATTATTCGATTTCATCCTCTTTTTCTGCAAATTGCAGATTTTTGTTTACTAAAATCAGCATTTTTACATTGGGTTTCATTTTTCCAGTGTCTGCTAAGCGGCACATATGACGGGAAAATATTGCGAGTGCTGACAGAGGGGGGAGGGGAGGGGGGATAGGGAACATCTGTAAACATTTTTAAAACAGATTTATTCCACTTACGTACACCACCTACAGTAGCCCAGGAACATGAACATCATTTTCGATGTTTGTGGTTTTAAGTTGTCAGTCAATGTTGCTATAGATTTTCTTGGAGGCTTCCAGTGAAGAATACCATGTTACACATTTTTTGGCGCGATACATCTTTTACTTTGCCTACATGCCACAAATTTGTTCAAGTGGCAAGGTGTATTCTACATACCTTATTGGCACTTATTTTTATGGAACTTAAATTTCATGAAAATAGAAGAAGAATATATTGGCAAGACTTAAATTTTGCAATTTGGCAGTAAAATTGTGTTAAAAGGAACTAAATTTAGCGAAAATTGTTCAAATGCTAATCCTGCCTTGTCGTTAGCGCAATGGAAATAATAGTAAATAACAGTCACCTTAATCCCCGATATTTACCTACCATCATTTATGGTTAGTGCTGGGCGAGCTGGGACAAAACAAACATTCAATCGAGCAAAAAGCCACTGATCGCAATGATCAGCATGAATGAAATGCGAAACGCACCATAAACACAAATAATTATAAAGGACTGCCAAAACAATCGGCCACCCCGAAGGTCATGTACTAACAGGGGGCAAACTCAATCAAAAAGTGTATAGATTTTCTCGGCAAGCATTCCCGTCTTTTGAAGCGCTTGGTTACATGTCTGTTTACATTGAAACTCGTTTCTGGTTTTCTGGTTTCTCTCGTTTCTCGTTTCTGGTTTCTGGTTTTATGCTGATTGGCCAAACTCTGACAGCTCGGACAGTGGCTTGGAGCTGCGGGGAGAATTGGGGCAGCATTCCAAAATTTGTGGAACATGGCTATAAGCTCTCACTCCCACCCTCCCCCCCCCCCCCCACCCCCCCCCCCCCCCCCACATTAAATTTTAACAAGTGCTGAGGGAACCGCTTTAATAAATGATGGCAGTGCCGTTTAGAAATTAACCCTCGCACGTACAAGGGGGGAGGGTGGATGACATCACGGACCTCCAGCAGCGCCACAACCCATAGTGTATACCTTATCTTGTAAAGCACATCACAGGCTTTGTATAAGACATAAAATATTTCCGAAATATTGCAACATCGCAAAAACCCAAGGGGGGTGGCAACAAACCCCCCCCCCTCCCCCCCACCTCCCCCTTGTACCACGGTGGGGGTATAAGTTTGCGTGTACGTCCGAACGTTAAGGAGGAGTATTAGTTGCAGGAGTATTAGTTTGTGGATTGGCGATTTTTTGCGGTGGAGAATGACATTTCTGCTGGGAACTAAATTCCAGATCAAGCAATGTTCAGAGCATTAACTAGCCTGTGCGCAGATATACATATCCGATTTCCTTGCTCCCCGCGGGATCCTTTGCCGGCGCGTTCTGATTGGACGCTCGACAGTAGGCATTGTTAGAAACAGCTCTGATTGGCTATCGAAAGCCAAATACTTTATGCTGCATAAAAATTCATGCGGGTTTTTCCATGACAGATCTTAATTTGTCGACTAAACATGGGTGATTGTGTGCTGTGTTTCTCGCCTATCGCGATGTATAGCGACAGAAATCTTGTTCAAGGTCGCGGTGAATTGAAAGTTGACGAAGAAAACCTTTCACTAGAGTTTGCTGTACACTCTACGTCACCGTATACACCTAATTCGATAAAGGTTGCTTTAGCAGTTGGTCATTGGGAATTGGGAATTGGCATTTGGCATACAGAACACAATGCAATGCTTCGCTTGAGTGACCGCCAAACAATAGCTTCCCAATCCCCAATTACCAATGACCAAACCAACCTTTATTGAATTAGGTATATCTGTGAACCATGCATGCGCTGGACTTCTACAGAAATGACACTCACGGACTTTTTAATAACTTAAGAACAATTGACAAGTACAGTTCCAAAGTTTTCAAGGCAGGACTGACTGTAGCCTGCGGGCAGACGTCTCCTATTGTAAACCATCTATTTGTGAAGCTTACGAAACGATTTGTTGTTTAATCGCCATCATGGAGGCAGCAAGGGTGAGAAAAAAAAATGTTTCTGAAACGTCTTATGCTGTGTTCACACTAGAACGAAACATGTTTAGTCTGATCACGAATGAGACATGTTTCACGAAGAAAAGTGTTCACTTCAAGTGCTGCATTGCGGAAATCATAATCGAAACATGTTTACCTTGAGCATCGAATTAAAACAATCTCATGAGGTAGTTTCGATCTAAACAACGCGAAACACATTAGCGCTAGTGTCGTCTCCTTGTTAAATACTACATCACCCTTCATTACCGAAGAGCTTGACAAGTGAGATGAAATACATTAGCGCTAGTGTCGTCTCCTTGTTAAATACTACATCACCCTTCATTACCAAAGAGCTTGACAAGTGAGATGAAATACATTAGCGCTAGTGTCGTCTCCTTGTTAAATACTACATCACCCTTCATTACCAAAGAGCTTGACAAGTGAGATGAAATACATTAGCGCTAGTGTCGTCTCCTTGTTAAATACTACATCACCCTTCATTACCAAAGAGCTTGACAAGTGAGATGAAACACATTAGCGCTAGTGTCGTCTCCTTGTTAAATACTACATCACCCTTCATTACCAAAGAGCTTGACAAGTGAGATGAAACACATTAGCGCTAGTGCCGTCTCCTTGTTAAATACTACATCACCCTTCATTACCGAAGAGCTTGACAAGTGAGATGAAACACATTAGCGCTAGTGTCGTCTGCTTGTAAAATACTACATCATCCTTCATTACCGAAGAGCTTGACAAGTGAGATGAAATACATTAGCGGTAGTGTCGTCTCCTTGTTAAATACTACATCACCCTTCATTACCAAAGAGCTTGACAAGTGAGATGAAACACATTAGCGCTAGTGTCGTCTCCTTGTTAAATACTACATCACCCTTCATTACCAAAGAGCTTGACAAGTGAGATGAAACACATTAGCGCTAGTGCCGTCTCATTGTTAAATACTACATCACCCTTCATTACCAAAGAGCTTGACAAGTGAGATGAAATACATTAGCGCTAGTGTCGTCTCCTTGTTAAATACTACATCACCCTTCATTACCAAAGAGCTTGACAAGTGAGACGAAACACATTAGCGCTAGTGTCGTCTCATTGTTAAATACTACATCACCCTTCATTACCAAAGAGCTTGACAAGTGAGATGAAACACATTAGCGCTAGTGCCGTCTCCTTGTTAAATACTACATCACCCTTCATTACCAAAGAGCTTGACAAGTGAGATGAAACACATTAGCGCTAGTGTCGTCTCCTTGTTAAATACTACATCACCCTTCATTACCAAAGAGCTTGACAAGTAAGATAAAACACATTAGCGCTAGTGTCGTCTCCTTGTTAAATACTACATCACCCTTCATTACCGAAGAGCTTGACAAGTGAGATGAAACACATTAGCGCTAGTGTCGTCTCCTTGTTAAATACTACATCACCCTTCATTACCGAAGAGCTTGACAAGTGAGATGAAACACATTAGCGCTAGTGTCGTCTCCTTGTTAAATACTACATCATCCTTCATTACCAAAGAGCTTGACAAGTGAGATGAAACACATTAGCGCTAGTGCCGTCTCCTTGTTAAATACTACATCACCCTTCATTACCGAAGAGCTTGACAAGTGAGATGAAACACATTAGCGCTAGTGTCGTCTCCTTGTTAAATACTACATCATCCTTCATTACCAAAGAGCTTGACAAGTGAGATGAAACACATTAGCGCTAGTGTCGTCTCATTGTTAAATACTACATCACCCTTCATTACCGAAGAGCTTGACAAGTGAGATGAAATACATTAGCGCTAGTGTCGTCTCCTTGTTAAATACTACATCACCCTTCATTACCGAAGAGCTTGACAAGTGAGATGAAATACATTAGCGCTAGTGTCGTCTCCTTGTTAAATACTACATCACCCTTCATTACCAAAGAGCTTGACAAGTGAGATGAAACACATTAGCGCTAGTGTCGTCTCCTTGTTAAATACTACATCACCCTTCATTACCGAAGAGCTTGACAAGTGAGATTAAACCACAAAATCCGACTGCGAGCTTATGTCTGCTTCTTAAAGCGGACTAATTATTAATAGAACCAGGTGGCGTGAATCGTATTTTGAAATTAAAAACTACTTTGAACAATGAAATTACAAACATGTTTACTCCAAACATGTTTCGGTGCTAATGTGAACACAGCATATGCCTACATCTATGGTTGGGTGAACAATTTAAAAATGTTGCGGCCCTTAAACCAAGTCGTCTTGTCATCCTTCCACATTTCTCGTTGGTTCTGCTTATTGATAGTTTCAGTATTTTACAAAGCGAAATTTTGGCAATTGCTGGGAGTGAAATGGTGTATAATTTAGGTGTCATTTGTAAAACTACTTCTTTACTTTTCCACAGGAAATGCTTTTCCGTCGAACTTGCAAGATGGTAGAATTTGAGAATGCCACAAAAGCACTGGAGAAAGCCAAGCCGAAAAACCAAGAAGCGGTACAATAACATTAGTCATGATTATTTTTGCTAGTATGCGCAACCTCGTGTTGTTTATAATTTGACCAGTTACAGCCACTTAAATTTTATTGAATTTATTTGTTTTTCAGCTCCAGACGGCTAAGGACGAGGCAGAGAAAGCTTTCACAACAATTTCTGAAGTTTCTAAGAAGGAGGTCAGTGAGTGATTGACGTTTATACAACTTGGCAGTACTGTTGTTGCTGTTTTTGAAAGAGTTTGTGTTTGAATTATACATGCATCAACACGCTTTTCCTGATGTTAAGAACTACAGATTAAAAAAGAATAACTTGTATAGCGCACGTATCACATGTTTCAAGGCGCTTTCCATACACTTGTGAGAATGAAACCGGATGTCAGTCCACGAAGGCGCCTCATGCAGCCGCTATCGGTGCATTTCTCATCGCATCGCACCCACCCCACCATGAATAATGTATGTATCCATGAATAATGTATTGGGCAGTTTAAACGGGGTATTAAGAAAGTTTATTATATCTCTTAGTTAGTACGCGCGCTGTGATTGGTCAATTTAGCGGGCCGTATTTTACAGTACGGCCCGCTAAATTTGAGAGTCTCAGCATCAGGCCTAACACACGCTTACAAAAGTTGTTTTCTACATTAAAAATTATCCAGAGGAAACGTTTAAAGCTATAAGTGGGTTAACATGCCAGGTTACAAAAACTCTCCGATGAAATTAAAATATAACTTTAGCAAAAAACTGATTAGCTGCGAATCAAAAAGCATTGACAATTTTCTCGAGTAAAGCTTTTTTGTTTTGGTATTTAGGTTTTAGGCTGTAAGTTATAAAAACTCGAGTAACACGGCAAATTCGTTTAACTCTTACAATTTAATTAAGCATTAACAAAACAGTCTTTCTTCGTAAGAAAATGTCTCTATGAAAAACATAAAGCTGCAAAACAACTTGAAACGACTTCCATCGGCAAAACTGAAATTAAGCTTAACTTAGTTTGATCAAGTTTTTGTCTGGTTATAAACTTAAGTTCACAGTTATCGTTTGTGGCAGTGGCTCTAATAAGAACAGACTTGAAGCTACAAAATTACGCTAAAAGTGTACCTTGATTCCTCAGCGAAATTTTTGTCCTTGTAGTGGAGTCCATGAAAACAATTTTGCGTATTCGCAAATACGCTCTTGCTGCAGATCACGCTGAAAATTTGTCAGGTGCGATTGAAATTCAAACTCGTCGACGCACAAAGTTCGGCATGAAGCCACTAAAGCACACAAAAAGCCAAAAACAACTTGCAGTATTTGATGACGAGATATTTTCAGTGTCCTTTTAGAAATTTGAAAGTTTCTTCGTTCACCGCTGTAGACCGAAGTGCTGCCACATTTTCCCGTTTGACAAACACGTTTGTTTTGGCGATTTTATCGCGGCGTTTTCATTCTTCTTTTCCTCGCTTGTCTTCGCCAGTAACTAAGAATCCTTTTCAAAGAAAACTACCTTATGTCAGGTTTCCGTCGTCCTACCGAACACATGGAAGATTAAATTAATTCGTTTATAGAGTTTTCATTCAAGAGCCACGCAAGTTCACGCCGAATCGAGGACCGATCACACTATTTTTGAAAGCCAATAAAATTTGCTCTTTGCTTTCTTGTGACGTGCGTCAGTCAAATGAAGCCGTCTATCTTTTGACTTGAAAGGTTTTCCTTTTCCGATTTAGAGATATAATAAATATCTTACTAACCTCGTTTTCTCGGTCCGTTCTGTAAATTACGGCCCTTGTTTTTCCCCTTCGATTTATGGCCCGCGCGCTTCGCGCTTGGGCCATAAATCGAAGGGGAAAAACGCGGGCCGTAATTTACAGTACGGCCCTCGAACTCGGTTAGTAAGAGGTATATCTGAGATATCGGATTCCCACACGGCAATCATGTAAAGCAGTTGTACTAGTTTTAATTTTTAATTATTAACTTAACTGATGATTCTCCGTGTTTAAATAAAGATTTACATTACATTACATTACATTACATGGAATGAGGTTGGTCACAAACAGGGTTTTGTTACGTCCTCAGTGGTTCTTTCACGTCCCCATCGGAGACAAGACCGCCATTTCTACGTGGCCATCCGAGCCACTTGAAGGTCTAACCAAGGAAATTACCAAAGGAAATTACAGGGAATAAATGCCATACAATTATTCATATTCATCACTGGGGAAGAGCTATTCATAACTATTTCGCATCAACATTTTGTAAAATTTAAGCTATGTACCTGGGCTACAAAGTGTGTTATCGTGTTTTGTCTTTCCCATACATTTGTCTGTAAAAAATTCCCTCGGACTTTGCCCTGCTAAACAGATAATTGCATGGAAATAATTTGACATGGAATTTCGTTTTTTTCCTATACGAACACTGTATTTATGATAATGTTTGATAATTTATGTTAATATATTTTACAGATGACTCGTTACAACGAACAAAGAGTGTTGAGCCTGCAGGCAAGTCTTATCCAGTACGCTGAGTCTCGTCTGAAGAATGGAAGAGATACATACGCTATATTAGCTAAACTATTGAATGACTTGAAGAAATCCTCTTGATTCACTAGATAAATGAAATGCTCAAATGGCTTGGGCAGTAAACATTTTATATTACTTTTGATAACATGTTGAAATTGAGAGGAATGCAAACCATGTTAAATTTGGCATGGCAGGTGATATGGCTTTCAAATTGAAACATATCCACTGATTGAATTGAAAATGAATTGCACTAGAAATAAAACAATAAAAAAATGATCACTTGTGCAGAAGACCGTTAGGCTTAATGTTGAACAGAAAACGGCTTCGCAGTGGTCAAAGTGATAATAGAAAATATCAAAATTAAATCAAATTGTTCGCCCCTAAAAACAATAGTCAGACAAATTCGGCTAACGCATTGTTGCACCCAATTCAAACCTTCTGTGAATACAATTTTTTGTTCACAATATTTCTATATAATTTCCATGTCATGATATGAAATATGACGAACAAAGAGTTCTAATCCCAAAAGGTCTGAATTGGGTACAACTATGCGTTAGCCGAATTTGTCTATTATTAGCGATTTTTTGTTATATTGTTACACGCGATAAAAAAAAAAAACATACCAAGAAAATGACTTTGGAATATTTTTATTCAATAAAATTGAAGCTGCAAATACTGCATTTAATTACGTATATTGCATCGTTATTAGCAAATTTTTGTTACATTGTTACACGTCAATCTAAATTCACCCTCGATTGCACTTTCAAAAAGTTTCTGTGTAATTTCTCTTATTCTGAAACAAACAACGTTTAGTACTGTACTTATAACATTACTTTTCAATGTTACAAAATATAATTGTGTTCTGAAATGTTATGTTATTTATTGAAGAATCTGAATGGACAGTAGCTTCGCACCTCTCCAGGATCTCTAATTTCATTGGATCTGGTTATCACGCACATGTATTGTTTTCAGGGCTAGGATCCATTGTTCTGTTGTTTGTTCAATTGTAATCTGTACCTCCTATTGGTTAAGGGTACATTTGTACCGCACCAATCCAGGCACGTATTCACGTACGGTACTCGCAAGCTTTGGGGGAAATATTACCGGAACTGGTACTAAAAATAATCGGTATTACGATAATCACGAATGTATAACACTTCTTTGATCAGTCAAAGTATGGTTTATAGACGTTGATCCACGTGCAGGAGCGTTTCGCTAAGTTATGATAAGCCCCCCCCCCCTTTCCATTGACTCCCCGCCCCCTCAAACGGGCTTGATATAAATAAGCCCCCCCCGAAGGGTGTGGGGAGGGGGGGGGGGGGGTCTAGAGGAGGATTTACGGTCCTTGGCTGGGGTAACAACTGCACAATGGTTCAGATTTAAAACAAGAACGGATAAATGCCTCCAGTATTCACTAAGATAAAGTAAATGATCCAAATGTTAAGGTTACCGTGTACCTTCGGGGGTGTCTCCAGTATAACAGCTCTAGCTTCTTAAGATTACGCTTAATATACCTAGAACCCAGATATCAAATTTAAGCTTATAGAGCTGGCTATGGAACGTCCGAATCAGCTTTAAAACTCTATAACTCAAAGCGATTATTGGTTTTTGCTAAAAAACGTGTCGGCGATTTCCCATATTCAGTTGCAGTGAAAAGTTACAGAATATTTTAGAAAAAGGGAGAAACAAAATTGGAGTGATCGCACGGAAATGGCTCTTGACGAGAAAGTTTTCGGAAATAAGAAATTCGCCGAAAAGATTTTATTGATTATATGTTAGCCTAACTTCTGTCCAAATTTAAGGAAAATCTAAAAAATTCCCTTTGAGTTGTAGCTCTTTAAAGTGTCCCCTACAAGCGAAAAATTAACTTTGAAAAAACAGCGCTTAGAGAAATGTATCACTTCATAAACAAACTCCGCCCACAAACGTTATACCGTCATTTTTCCGTCAATTTTCACTATTTTTCGATAATTTTTTGGATGAAAGTTCATTCTGTAAACTTTATTTCGACTCCCAAAAAAACACACAAAAAAAATTCAATAAAATGGTCGATCTGAAGGTACTCTGTAACTTTAAATGAAAACAGGCAAATGGTGAAAACAAATACGGTTTGCAGTCGACGTCATACCCATAGACTAACTCGAACTGGCAGTCAATTTTCTATGTACAAACTAACTTTATTTTAACGTCCAGTTCTTTTTTTTACATCAAGCAGAGAAAAGCAGAATATAGCTTATTCTTTATACAATGTATATTGGTAACGTGAATCAAACTATACACCTTTTTTATTTATTGTAACTGTATTCACCTCTTTGAAAAAACGTCGCCTCGGGTCAAAGTATAAACCATGAACGATACGACAGAATGGTTTTGTGGAAAACGGAAAAAAAAACACCTTGTGCTCTCAGGTGATTGTAGCAGGGTATGCTCAATCATTCACTGAAAAACATTTAGATAGGAATAGATCTTTAACCCTATTCAGACTGGGCTTTTTTTGGCAATCTGTGACTGGGGGGGAGGGCTCCTCGGACCCCCCCCCCCTTTATATCTCTGGAACCAGTAAGGGGCTAGGACCATGAAATTTTCACACAATGTTCACCTCCATACAAGGAAACCTCACACCCAGTTTTGATCAGTCACACCCAATTATGACGTCACAATGACGTCATTTTTGTTTTTCCGACGTTTCTTTGATATTTTTCCATCCAGACACTTAAAATATCAAATATAACTGTAAAATCATCTCTTTAATATTAAAAGATGATAAATACAAACAAAGACACACTTGTAAAGCGAGAAAAAGCAAAAAAAGGCGATAAAACTATAATTTTGAAATTATTGTCCGCCATCTTGGATCCGCCATCTTGGATCCGCCATCTTGGATTTCCTTTTTTTTTTGTCTAAATTAAAATTTAAAAAAATATCTAAAAGAGAAAAGGATCAGAATGTACAAAACACGTATCAAACTAATGTTTATTATCCAAACAATGAACTTAGAAGCGTCATTTAATAAATAGTACAAAATATTTGTCTATAAGTAAAAGAGAGCAAAAATTTACCTACCCCTCCCCCCCCAAATATTTGATGTTAAAAATTTTTGATGTCTTTCAAGAACTAGTCCTAAGAAAAAAACTATTCTAACAAGAAAATGCACTATAAGTCAAAGAACAAGATCTTAAAATAAAAAATTCACCATATTTTAATATTTTGAAAACCTATGTGTCAAAAACCGGTTGTCATGGCAACATGGTTAATCACACTGACATGTTATGGATACCAGAATGTCCCTAGGTAAATTATAGGAAAAGTCAGAAAATTTCAGCCTCATAGCTATTTCGGTGTAAGAGTTATCACAATTTTACTGGAGGGGGGGGGGGGGGGGGTCGAAAAGCCCCCCCCCCCCAGTCTGAATAGGGTTAAGGGGCTATGTCACCTATTTTTAGTATCTCTTTAAAAAAATTTTTTTTTTTCAAGTTCCTCTCAAATGTCGTGGAAAAATTGCAGAAAAACGTATTATGATTTGTTCTTCCTTGAAGAAATCGCTTGATATTATCTTCTTGGTGTTCTAAAAGCAATTTTATGTTTGAGCAAAGGTACTTTGTCATATATTTAGTGTATTTTGACCAAAACATAGCAAACTCTGCGTGACAATGCCCCTTTAAATCACGTCGTCACAGCTATATAAATGGAATGCTAACAAGCCTTATTTGGCTTGGTCACAGAATTCTAAAGTATTCTTTATGGTTTCTGTTTTCTTTTTCCCGACGTTTCTTCATTTAGGAGTATAGCAAATGGCTCCTTTTTAATAGGTATTATAATAAAAAAACGTGATATATTGTTTTAATTCAGGCGTATATAATAGCCACACATTCATACCATCAACTGACCATAAACCATTCACATGACTCTGAAGATGGCTTCCACTCAGGTTATCGAAATGTTAGTCATTGTCAGATAAATAACAACAGTTCTTTTAAGAAATACACTTTCTCGACAAACTGTAAACATACAAGTACAATGTGAACAGAGCGGCAAAAGGTCTTCGTTTAAAATATCTTGAAATGCTGTACAACACATCGTGCATATCCGTATAAATTTGCTTTCGGAAATCATGTTTATTTTTACGGTAAAAATACCAGATACCACGCAGCCATTTACAACCTCTAATTTCATTGGACCTGGGTATCACGCAGCTCTATTGTTTTCAAGGCTAGGGTCCATTGTTGTATTGTTTGTTCTATTGTTTTCTCAGCAAATCAGAGTAGACCTTGTAACAGCTGCGTACTGCCCCCCCCCACCCCCCTCCCCCCCCCCAAAAAAATTAAACTATTCGTACATTATTAGAAAATCTCGTGATGCTTAATTATATACAAAGCATGTCAAACTTGACTAATTCCTAATATAATAAGCTTTTAGCCATAGCTGTAATTTACGAACACTGATTATGAATTATACAAACTTGTAAACATAATTTTAATTCATAGTTAATTATTTCAACTTTAAATTTTGAATTAACAAGTTAATTAAATTAATATATTGTTTTCTATACTTCTTTCGGATTCAAATAAACGCCGGGTCCGCTTGGCCAAGAGTTAAATAAACGCCCCTGGCGTTTAATCGGGGCATTTAATCGAGAAAATACGGTACGTCTAATACCTCACTTTGTTAACCGAAAAGGTTCTATTTGATTTCCCCTCAGGAAGTCAACTCCACCGATCGTGGGATCTCCGACTAGCACCACAACAGGACAAACTCTTCTTTAGCAGTAAATAATGTCTTTGAAACCTAAAAGCAAATATGTAAAAAAAAGTGGATTTAGTCGATCGTGACCATTATTGTCAGAAAAAAGACAAAACTGAATACTTTTGGTAGTTTCTTGGTGTTGCGGATGGTGTGATCACCAAATGACGTAAACAAAATATGGCTTCACAGCACCAAGAAACACCCATACTCTTGTATACAACGTTCTCTATCACTTCACGTGTTGCATTGCCGAAGATAACCGAGAGACGTAAAAATTGTTATAACACCAAATATACAAATTAGTTAAGCATAAAGATTCTATAGAATGAAACAGTAGCAACTGTTTGGAGATTAAGTATGGAAGTGGATTACCATTCATCAAATTTGATTTCTTGACAGCTTGTCATAAAAACATGATATATTAGCCGGGACAGCGTCCCTTTAAGGAATTACCTGGTTTTCTAAAACAAGCCTTGCAGGTAACGATCCAGATTTAAACAAATTACTGTTTTGCCTTAGCAAACAGCTACAAAGCAATTTTAAAGTCCACGAACTTCTTTCGCGGCAAAGATGTGAACTTCTATTGATTCTCAATACAAGTTCCGCGCCATGAAGTTTCGAGTTTTGCAACGAACATCGCAACAAGGCGAGGTTAAGTCAGGTATCAACAGTGATACAGCTTCATTAAAATATTTAATAACTTAAACATAAACCAAGTCTAATAAGGCAACAAAATAAGTACATGTAATGGCTTTACCTTATTACAATTCATTGAATGAAAGTGTGACGTCGTCGCCAATAAGCACAAAAGGCGCCCAGTATTTCACATCACTGTACTTGTCTGATTCTCTGAGACATTTCATGGCCTGGTTCAGCGACTCGCTTGTACTCCGTCCTTCCATGAGGTGATGATAAAAACTTCTCATGAAATCCAGCGTGGCCTCGTCATCGATCGCCCACAGTGACACCAGAACAGAACGAGCACCAGCACCCATAAAAGCACGTGCAATACCGACCACACCTTCAGCTTTGATCTCCCCTCGACCACTGTGACAACAACTAAGCACAACAAGCCTGGCTCGCAGTCTCACACTCATCACATCGGCCATTGTTAAGAGAAAATCTTCCTCTTTAGGGATCCGTGATTGGCGGTTTGGGTTTGGAGTTAAAGCTATTTGACCTGTTTCCATGCGCCCATGTGCAGCAATGTGAACCAAGGCAACTGAAGGTAGACCTTTCATCACTTCATCTTTGGTGGCCTTTTCTCTCGTGAGAGGTGTCACATTGAGAATCTGCCCAATCATTTCTACTTCCTTTTTGGCAAATGGAAGCTGATTTAAGATCTTCTTCCCCTTCCTGTCAGTAATATCTGCTACGTATGGATCTCCCACAAGAAGAGCACCACTCCTGCTGTGGTATTCTGGTGGACAATCAGCAATCATTTTCAAACTGGTAAGCGAGGGAATCAATCTGATTCTGAATGATTCACAGAGGTACTTGGAATTGCGGTCCAGTAAGGCCGCATATGGAGCCAGCCACAGTGGACCATCCGGGACAATAATGAGTTCGTCACCTTGAACGAGATCTGCAATTGGAGCAATTATGTAGTTGTACAAGATGACTAAAGGATTCCCTTCAAAGACAGGAGGCTGTGAGCTTTTGTTAGGGGACCTCTCATCAGGATGGATATCTTTTCGTACAAACGCATCCAAGGATCTATTCTCGCACTTGACGTCAGCACGGACACCAGTGTTTATATAAGCACTTTCAATTAAGGACTGCCATGTTCTTGCTCCATTCTTTGAAAGGTCATTATCTAGCTCCTTTTTCCGGTGGTAAACAGGTTTACCTTTTGACAGCACCCAGATATTAATACCATCGTCAATGTTGTCTATGGAGAGAAAAGCTGTACATGATGAAGTGCAGCTGAACAGGTCATCTTTCTTATCACCACCCTCTCGTTTCTTGGACGGCTCTGCTTTAGAAGCATATTGCAATTCCATAAGATCAGCTAGAGCTTGCGCTCGTCCTTCTTCAGCAGCAAACAAAGCTTCTTTGATCTTGTCTTGTTTCAATAAAACTCTATACAAACCAGAATAGCTTGCATTACATTCATTTCGAAAACTAATCTTGCACTCATCTCTTGACCGAAGAAGACTTCTTACATCATTGAATACCTTAACGCTTGCCTGGTAACATTCTACGGCTTTGTTGAAATCACCGAGCCTGTGAAAAGCATTGCCAAGATTACTATACCCACGTCCTTCCCCGGCCTTATCTCCTACCTGTTTCTCAATACTAAGATCTAAGTTGTAGTATTCTAAGGCTTTGTTGATATCACCGAGACATTGAAACGCATTGCCAAGATTGCCATACGCACTTCCTTCCCCGGCTTTATCTCCCACCTCTTTCGCAATACTAAGACGTAGGTTGTGGTATTCTACGGCTTTGTTGAAATCACCGAGACTTTGAAAAGCATTGCCAAGATTGCCATACGCCCCTCCTTCCATGGCCTTATCTCCCACCTTTTTCGCAATACTAAGATTAAGGTCGTGGTATTCTACGGCTTTATCGAAATCACCGAGACTTTGAAAAGCGCAGCCAAGATTGCCATACGCCCTTCCTTCCCCGGCCTTATCTCCCACCTCTTTCGCAATACTAAGACATAGGTTGTAGTATTCTACAGCTTTGTTGAAATCACCGAGACTTTTAAAAGTAATGCCAAGGTTGTTATACGCCGTTCCTTCCCCGGCCTTATCTCCCACTTCTTTCGCAATACCAAGACATAAGTTGTGGTAATTTAGGGCTTTGTTGAAATCACCAAGACTAACAAAATCATTTCCAAGATTGCCATACGCCCTTCCTTCCCCGGCCTTATCTCCCACCTCTTTCGCAATACTGAGACATAGGCTGTTGTATTCTACGGCTTTGTTGAAATCACCGAGACTGTGAAAAACACTGCCAAGATAGCCATACGCCCTTCCTTCCCCGGCCTTATCTCCCACCTCTTTCGCAATACTAAGACATAGGTTGTGGTATTCTACGGCTTTGTTGAAATCACCGAGACTTTCAAACGCGCAGCCAAGATTGCCATACGCAATTCCTTCCGCGGCCTTATCTCTCACCTCTTTCGCAATACTAAGACATAGGTTGTAGTATTCTATGGCTTTGTTGAAATCACCGAGACTTTGAAAACCATTGCCAAGATTTCCATACGCACTAAATTTCATGGCCTTATCTTCCACCTCTTTCGCAATACTAAGACATAGGTTGTGATATTCTATAGCTTTGTTGAAATCACCGAGACCTTGAAAAGCATTTCCAAGATTGCCATACGCACGTCCTTCCCCGGCCTTATCTTCCACCTCTTTCGCAATGCTAATACATAGGTTGTAGTATTCTATGGCTTTGTTGAAATCACCAAGATTTTTAAAAGCATTGCCAAGACGGCAATACGCACTTCCTTCCCCGGCCTTATCTCCCACCTCTTTCGCAATACTGAGATGTAGGTTGTAATATTCTATGGCTTTGTTGAAATCGCCAAGACTTTGAAAAGCATTGCCAAGATTGCCATACGCACGTTCTTTCCCGGCCCTATCTCCCACCTCTTTCGCAATACTGAGACTTATGTTGTAGTATTCTATGGCTTTGTTAAAATCACTGAGACTGTAAAAAGCATTGCCAAGATTGCAAAACGCACCTCCTTCCCCGGCCTTATCTCCAACCTCTTTCGAAATACCAAGATCAAGGTTGTGGTACTCTACGGCTTTGTTGAAATCACCGAGATTTTCAAAAACATTGCCAAGATTGCCATACACACGTCCCTCCTCAGCTTTGTTTCCTTTTACTTTCGCAATACGAAGCTGTAACATTAAATAGGTGAGTTTTTCACTTGCAGACTGTTTTGACGTCTGTTGGCTTTCTGCAAACATCTGAATTTCTTGTTGTAGCAAGTTATTTACCTGTAAAATAACGGCATTTAAAATGAGGCGAATTATTCTTTTCCGTGACCTCGCACGAGATAATTTATAAATTATTATAATATCAACAGAAAAATAACTTTAATTACGACAGTAACACATAACAACGATTCATGCTGTATGATGCATGACACAAAATCAAGCACGACTTTTCCAAATGAATATATATTACTAGTAATCAATAGTTATCTCAACTATTAAAAAAAAAATAATTTCCATTCAAACTACACTGAGCCCCAAAGTGCGAATTATCCCTTACTTCCGTAGAGGTAATTTAATTCTTAAAGGGTCCATCTTGGTCGTTTAAAGGCCTATGTAGCCCTTGTTGAACTGTTTTAGCCCTACAGGGCCCATCTAACCATTGGTTTATCTCAGTTCATACTTGTACATACCTTAATCGTATTCCACCACTACCCACTTACACAGAGGTGAATAGTTGTTGCGGTCGACGAGAGGAGACCGCGAGTCAAATTTTGTGTATAGCGAAAAAATTGGAGATTTTTCTCTGTTTATCCAATTACCATTATCCAATTATCCAATTACCTCGCTTTCAAATTTGGCGGCCTCGTTTTCACGTAATATAATGAGGTGACTCGCGGATCTAAGTATCGATTTGCTTGCGTGATTAAGTTCAACATCTGCCGCTATATTTCTATCCTTTTATCAGTAAATAGCCGTTAACTGAAAACGCGCGTCAGCTATTTAAATAGTTCAGAAAACTCGCCCATGAAGTATTGACTCACGTGGCAATGCTCTGCGAAGAACTTCAACATCTGACGCCATACTGCAATTTTCAGTTGAGCAATGCAAGAGCGAGTTTTGGTGAGAAAGTTTTGCCATTAAAACTACGTTGTTGTTAAAGGTAACTTGCTACATTTGCAACATTTACTTGTCTGTTCTGCGCGTTTTCAATGAAAAATGTTATCTAGGCTCTTTTGAAACTGAAAATACAGACGTTTCGGGACTTCTGTCCCATCTTCAGTGAATAGCCGTTAACAGAAAACGTGCGTCAGCTATTTAAATAGTTCCAACATGGATAGTAGAAGGTTTCTTCTACTATCCATGGTTCCAAATGTCGCAATATCGCAACATTAAAGCGCGCGGAAAAAGTCTAAATAAAAATGAAGTCAATGTTCATGCCGTGTGCTTGGAGTGTTTGGTATTTGAAAATCGCTCGCTCTGCTCGTCTTTCTGTAGTATTTTTCACTCACGGACAGTTGTGTTCTCGACGTTATCAGTAACAAAATGCGCGAAATAACTGATGACGTCCGCGACAGTCATTTAATTAATTAATTAATTAATTAATTGGAAACGTAACAAGTTAATTGGAAACGTTACACAATTAATTGGACTTGACTTGACAACAACGTAGTTTTAGCAATCAACAAGTCCAGGAACTGCTGAAAAGCCTGAACATGACGATAAATGCTAGCACTGTTAGTGAAGCAGACATGACACTTGCAATACTGCAAGCAAGCAAACCGATCAAACTAACATACGACTCCGATACTAACAAAGTCCAAGGCATTACAAATTGAGTATCGAAAACACTACTACGTGAATTGTTGTATTACTCTGTTGTATATAACACTGGACGAAAAAACGGATTTTCCTGTATAGCAAATGTGCAGCAAACGTATGGCAAATTCCACATTTGCTCACATTTGCTCAAATTTACTTCAAGACAACGATCTGATTTTGCCCCAATTTTGCTATCATGGCAAAGCTGGTAAATTCCATATTTGCTTTAAATTTACTCCCATGCATAAAAATAGTGTAAAGTTTGTTTTTTTCTAGGCATTTGCCAGGGTAGCAAATACGATATCAAAAGTGACATTTTGTATGTACTTTGCCTGAAGTGGAAAATTTGATCAAAGTATCATTTTTGAACATAATTTGCCCAGGGCGGTAAATGTGTTCAAAGAATCATTTTTTCCACGGATTTGCTCAGGGTGGTAAATGTGTTCAAAGAATTATTTTTTCACTTATTTGCTCAGGTGGTAAATGTGTTCAAAGAATCATTTTTCCACGTGTTTGCTCAAGGTGGTAAATGTGATCAAAGAATCATTTTTCCACGTATTTGCTCAGGGTGGTAAATGTGTTCAAAGAATCATTTTTCCACTTATTTGCTCAGGTGGTAAATGTGTTCAAAGAATCATTTTTCCACGTATTTGCTCAGGGTGGTAAATATGTTCAAAGAATTATTTTTTCACTTATTTGCTCAGGTGGTAAATGTGTTCAAAGAATCATTTTTCCACGTGTTTGCTCAAGGTGGTAAATGTGATCAAAGAATCATTTTTCCACGTATTTGCTCAGGGTGGTAAATGTGTTCAAAGAATCATTTTTCCACTTATTTGCTCAGGTGGTAAATGTGTTCAAAGAATCATTTTTCCACGTATTTGCTCAGGGTGGTAAATATGTTCAAAGAATCATTTTTCCACGTGTTTGCTCAGGGTGGTAAATGTGATCAAAGAATCATTTTTCCACGTATTTGCTCAGGGTGGTAAATGTGTTCAAAGAATCATTTTTCCACACGTATTTGCTCAGGGTGGTAAATGTGTTCAAAGAATCATTTTTCAACGTATTTGCCCAGGGTGGTAAAAGTGATCAAAGACTTCGGCATTTTCCACGTATTTGCTCAGGGTGGTAAATGTGATCAAAGAATCATTTTTCCACTTTATGCTCTAGAAATGGGATGAAAAAAATATTTTCCCTAGGACAGTAAATGTGATCGGTGAGTCAGTTTTCGACATATATATTTGCTCAATTAATGTCTACACCACACTGCAGTAACAATAAATTCAAGTCATAAATGAAATTACTTTAATTAATTCAATAACTATCTAACTAAACCAAATCACGTTGTCAACCGTATTTACAATGTCGAATCACGTTGAGAATAGATCAACTACGAAATAATACACTGTTACAAAATAATTCTTTTACACGATTTAACTGGGTGGTAAAATGCTACATGTTACATGAGCTCAATTCAATCAGGAATCATTTCAACAGGTGCATACAAAAAGCCCTAAATACAGGTTATTCTTCAATTTGAACACACAGTAAAAACTCTATTAGCCCCTGGGGCTTATGTAATTCGGGGGGCTTAAAAGAGAGGAGTTGCGAGGGGTAAGTTAAAAAAAACTGATCTGTGCACATATACTCAAAGGAGATTACTTTCTTCCTGGCATGCACTGCAAACAAACTACATGCGACCCACAAGCAGCTCTTTTTACAGGTACTCAGCAGCTCTTTTTTACCAGGTCAGTTGCTTGTATTGGAAACATTTGCTGAAGAAATCCATGATATTCTCTAAATGTAGGCAGAGTTAATAAGGCTTATTATTTTTCCAAACGGCAGATTGAATGTATGAAAGCCTTGTATTTCAGTTCAACCAGTGCTGTGTGGTACAATCACTTATTTTACAGCTTTAGTTTATGTTATTGTGACCAAAATAGCATTTCAAACCATCCACAAATGCAAATAAATCGTCTCACAAAAGACGTGCTGCATGTAGTCTGCAGATTCATTAACACTTCAATTCAATGCCGATAAATACAAATAGTTGCTGAAAAGCAGGTTTATTGATCCCAAGAATCTGAAGATATTTCACGCATCTACACCACACGACACCAATCAAACTGAAATGTGAGGCTTATGATCGGTTTGCAAAGTTAACCAGACTTAAGAACAAATTGCAAATATAACTGAAGTGGAAGATATTATTTTTGATAATTGTGTTTGTTTGCGGTGCATGCATGCAAGATACTAAGTGCCTTGTTTATCTGCATACAATTATGTAATTGGAAGACTGCTACTTGGAAGCCAAAAATAATTGGGGGGGGGGGGGGGGGGGGGGTGCATAAAGGGCCTATCTTGATGAAAATGTAATTTTGGGTGAATGTTTGTTTGGATTTGCCTCACTTTTTGCATGTGGCCTTGAGAAACAAATACCCATGTTTTTTCTTTTTATCCCTGAGTTCTGTTGGCATTTATTTTAGAAGAATGATAAGTTCCATAGGATTCTTTCACTATAAAACCACATCTACTTATGACATCATATCTCATAACCTTGTCCAAACAAAAAGAAACCACAAAGCAGTATGGTGAAATGGGAATGTTTCTTGAGTAAAATGGAGTGCAAAAAACAAGGCTATTCCTAGTGAAACTGAAATAGAACCTATGAAAGTGTACACTGGCCTTTTATGCACCAAATCCCATAATTGTCGAAGGAGAAGGTCATGGAAAATTCATGCAAATGGAAGCTTAATGTACGTGTAGTCTGTAAAGTCAAACTTGTTTGCTCTGTAGACAATTTAGTCATCATTAATTTTACTGAGCTTTCTCAGGAACTCATTACCTGGAGCATGCGACTGCCATACTGCGCTTATGAAATGGCATTTTTGCAAGATGGTTTATTTTTAGACTATAAGCCTTTCCCGCAAATTGGTTTTGGAATTGAAAGCCAATCATAAGAAATTGCATTGATAATAAACGTTTACCGTAAATGTAATAAATAACTATGACAACTCGTCCACATAAGAATCAGAAAAAATTATTTTTGCGGGAAAGGGAAAAGATTATCTCAAAATTAACCTACTGGTAAAAATGCCATTGCACAAATTTATGGCATTTGTATGCCCCTGGTAATGGGCTCCTGGCTTTCTAGAGTTTGAACACCAATAAACCAAACCTGTGTTTGTGTAGGAGACTGTGCTTTTAAATGGCTGTGTCAGTTATGAATAATATTTAGCTGTTCAAAATGCAATATCAATTAGCACTTTTTAAAGATTACAATAAAACAAAAACACTCAAAACCATGAATACTTTGTTGTTATGTGTTTGTTTTGTTGATTTAAAGTTTGCAACAGCGGTTTTAGAAACTTGAAGTTTGACAGAGTGAAAGTCAAACTTCAAAGTTTTAAACATTGTATTCATGTGTTTGAGTGTTTTTGTTTCATGATTTTAACCATTAAAAAAGGACTAAATGTTGCATTTAGAAATTGAATTCATAACCGACACAGCCATTTAAAAACACAGTCCCCCACACAAACACAGGATAGAGATGCTCCTGTGAAACAATGATTAAACTGGTTTGCATTCTATTTCATGACCCAGTTCCTTAACTGAGGAGTGCTGACAATGCAAAGTCAGGGGCATCTTCTGGTTTCTCCCAGGTTGATGATGGCCCTTGACTCGTTTCAAAAACCATGTTTGCATGGTCCCCCTATACTTCTTCGGCACTTAGTTATACGGTCAAGGCTCTTCATCAAATCATCAAGTTCTGTGCTCCTACAAGGGAGGGGTCTGACACACATATGTTTATACTGTTTGTTTTCTACATCTAAACCCGATGTGCTGCCATTGGTTTCACCCTCAGGCTCCGAAATGGACTCCCCAGATGACATATAGTCCATCGTCAGGCAGACATTATATTTTTCTTTATCTTCTTGTTGCATCGATGTCCATTCCTTTAATGCTTTTATCCGCTTAATTCATTTCTGTAAAAGATGAAAATCTAGAATTAACTAAGCACAAATAAGTAACTGAACAATGAAATTACAGTGTTACTGTGAAACCCACAACCCAAGACGATGAATGAATATATTGCACAACAATTTATGAGCCATTACTCATAAGGTTGTTTACAGACAATTTTTTTTACTTCTAGATAAATGTGTATAACAGGGTGCATATAAAAATCAGTTTTTACAACTACAAAGGTCTTTCTTGCTAGTCCAAATTAAATTAAAATTTTTGGGGAAGAGGGCAAGGGAGGCTGATCTACATGTGTATGTACAATGTAGTGATTAATAATTTTACCTTAGACTGTAAAGGGATGGTTGAAAATGATTACAAGGTTGTGATATTGATTTATCATTAAAATAATATATGTTTATTTTTTTTTGTTGCATCGCAGCAGTCCATACTACTAAATCCTTGAATTTGATTGGTTAAGGACACACTCTCTAGAGGTCCTGATATTCCCATCTGGACCCCATATACAGACTGTTCCGAATTTTTAGAATGTACAGCTACAAAATTTTTGTACCTAAAATGTAAAACACTTAACAATGTAAAAAGAAATATAATTAAGCAATAATGACTTCGGTTTTACTGTTAGAGTTCACATTTCTGCCAGACATATGGCTTTCACAAGTATGTACAAATTAAACCAATATTCCCACAGAGAAAAAATTATTATGTTACTTGCTGGCCTACAGTGTAGGTCGGGCCATATTGGGAAAAAACTGCCCTTGGGTCCAGTTTTTCCCAGTACAGACCTCCCGGCCAGCAAATCGTATATGACACAGTAGGTAATATTAATTTACCCATTTCAAAATAAAAATGTTTGAGGACAAACCGGCAATGTATAACTGGAGTGTTCACAGTAAAAAAAATTGTGTTTACTGCAGGCATTAAACATCTTTTGCTTACCGTATTCTTTCTACTTCTCTTCCGCGGCTCCTGCAACACTAATACTTCTGCTTCTTTTTGTCAACATTTTTCTGCTGCCTCATTTTGGTACGCAAATGGTCTCGCATCACAGCTGTTTGAAATGGAAAAGTGTTAGAACTAGATGTTAGTTACATGCATTGTACACTGTAGTTCAATTTTCATTTTCCTGTGTTTTTATTTTCATTCATTACCATATATATTGTATATTAACAAAGAAATAATATTATTATTATTTATTGTATTATTATTAGAAATCCAGCAAGGAAGAGATTTAAAATGCATGTCAAATTCAACTGTATGTACATGCATACACTGTATGTTATCACTGCACTATTGAAAAATCAAACCCTAAAACTGTTGGCACTACTCAATTATGGACATGGACATTTCACTCTTAATTTATAACATATTGTTATAAGTTGATGCACATGATACAAGGTCTGACAAAAGTGCCATCACTCATGGAATGTTACCTCAAAGCATGTTTACCACATGATCAAGGACCACATACATGTACATTTAGTGTCCTAAAGCAGTTGGCACAGCTAAACTATGAACATGGCAATTTCAAGGCAAAATCACTCTTTATTTGGAACAATATGTGGTCCTTCATTACAGTACACAGTCATGCCTTGAGGTCTAACAAGGCTATTGTCGCTTTCAGAATCTACTAGAACTAAGATCTCACAAAATCAAACCTAAAAACAGCCGACACAGAGCAATTATAATCATGGCAATTTCAGGGGGCAAACAACTCGATTTTTTAGGACAGTGTGGTCACTCGTCATGGTACACATGCTTCAAGATCTGACTAAACTGCCGTCATTCACAGAATGTACTAGAGCTAAGATCTCACAAATTCAAACCCAAAAACAGCCAACACAGTGCAATTATAATCATAGTAATTTCAAGGCCAAACAACACAATGCAATTATAATCATGGCAATTTCAGGGGGCAAACAACTCTCAATTTTTTAGGACAATGTGGTCACTCGTCATGGTACACATGCTTCAAGATCTGACTAAACTGCCGTCACTCACAGAATGTACCAGAGCTAAGATCTCACAAAATCAAACCCAAAAACAGCCAACACAGTGCAATTATAATCATGGTAATTTCAAGGCCAAACAACACAGTGCAATTATAATCATGGCAATTTCAGGGGGCAAACAACTCTCAATTTTTTAGGACAATGTGGTCACTCGTCATGGTACACATGCTTCAAGATCTGACTAAACTGCCGTCACTCACAGAATGTACCAGAGCTAAGATCTCACAAATTCAAACCCAAAAACAGCCAACACAGTGCAATTATAATCATGGTAATTTCAAGGCCAAACAACACAGTGCAATTATAATCATGGCAATTTCAGGGGGCAAACAACTCTCAATTTTTTAGGACAATGTGGTCACTCGTCATGGTACACATGCTTCAAGATCTGACTAAACTGCCGTCACTCACAGAATGTACCAGAGCTAAGACCTCACAAATTCAAACCCAAAAACAGCCAACACAGTGCAATTATAATCATGGTAATTTCAAGGCCAAACAACACAGTGCAATTATAATCATGGCAATTTCAGGGGGCAAACAACTCTCAATTTTTTAGGACAATGTGGTCACTCGTCATGGTACACATGCTTCAAGATCTGACTAAACTGCCGTCACTCACAGAATGTACCAGAGCTAAGATCTCACAAATTCAAACCCAAAAACAGCCAACACAGTGCAATTATAATCATGGTAATTTCAAGGCCAAACAACACAGTGCAATTATAATCATGGCAATTTCAGGGGGCAAACAACTCTCAATTTTTTAGGACAATGTGGTCACTCGTCATGGTACACATGCTTCAAGATCTGACTAAACTGCCGTCACTCACAGAATGTACCAGAGCTAAGACCTCACAAATTCAAACCCAAAAACAGCCAACACAGTGCAATTATAATCATGGTAATTTCAAGGCCAAACAACACAGTGCAATTATAATCATGGCAATTTCAGGGGGGCAAACAACTCAATTTTTTAGGACAATGTGGTCACTCGTCATGGTACACATGCTTCAAGATCTGACTAAACTGCCATCACTCACAGAATGTACCAGAGCTAAGATCTCACAAAATCAAACCCAAAAACAGCCAACACAGTGCAATTATAATCATAGTAATTTCAGGGGGCAAACAACTCTCAATTTTTTAGGACAATGTGGTCACTCGCCATGGTACACATGCTTCAAGATCTGACTAAACTGCCGTCACTCACAGAATGTACCAGTGCTAAGATCTCACAAAATCAAACCCAAAAACAGCCAACACAGTGCAATTATAATCATGGTAATTTCAAGGCCAAACAACTCTTAACTTTTTAGGACAATGTGGTCATTCAGTATGGTGCGCATGCTTCAAGATCTGACAAAATTATAACTGCCATCACTCACAGAATGTACCAGACCTACATGTAAGATCTTACAAAATCAAACCTAAAAACAGCCGACACAGTGCAATTATAATCATGGCAATTTCAAGGTCAAACAACTGTTAATCTTTTAGGACAATTGTGATCACTCGTCATGGTGCACATGCTTCAAGATTCGACAAAACTGCCATCACTCACATAATGTACCAGAATTAAGATATCACAAAATCAAACACTTATTACACAGCTCAATCATGGCAATTTCAAGACAAAATCACTTTTAATTTGGAACAATATGTGTTCTTCTAGCAAGACTTTTGTCACTTTCAGACTCTACCAGAACTAAGACCTCACAAAATCAAACCCAAAAACAGCTGACACAGTGCAATTATAATCATGGCAATTTCAAGGCCAAACAACTCTCAATTTTTTAGAACAATTATGGCCACTCCATCCATTGACAATTTTGTTAGATGGATCAGAGAAGCTACTATGTGTAGAAAATAATAATCATTACAATCTTGAAGGACTGGAGTTGAATCATTTTACTCTTTGGTCACTCAATGGAATTATCGTCCTATACTTGACAGTTGACTCCATTTTAAGAGAAGATTATTTTGGTTTAAAACTGTCTGAAATGTTTGGGTTTGAATTTTTCTTTAGTTTAAAAATTTTCAAAGCAAAAAAGAATGTTGAACCACATACATATACAATTAAATTAAATAACACTTGTTATTTGAAAACTATATCAGCAAGAAGGCTTACCGACAACACTTTTGGCAATCGCTTGCTTTTTCGTGGTCTTTCCCGCTCTTTTTCGGCCGCTTCTTTTTCTAGCCGTTCGGCCGTATTATACGTCTGCCTTTCTAAATAGGCTTCTTGCTTGGACATACAGCTCAGCTGTAAAATCATCACCACTAGCATCTTCTCGATTGATCGCTGAGGCCAGGTCGAGACCTTCTTTCAGTGTCTAGCGGAGAGCTTGGAATCAGGGGATTCAGGAATCAGGGAAGGCGAAGAAAACGGATAACAGTCTGCACTCGTACTGCCAGGAGAACATTCCGAATATCCAGACCTACTAGCTGCCCTAGTTTCCCTTTCTGGCGTGGATTCTTCAACCGAACTTTGTGGCGCCAAAACCATCGCGCGGTCGAATTTACCGAATAAAAACTCCCAGGGTTGCGTCCAGTCGAAGATTGTTGTCTTTGGGGCTCTTGTGCTCGCTAGGTTTTTTGGTGCTTGGCGTCCCAGAATGATCGAAGCGAATTTATTCAAACGTCGCAGAACGGAAAGAACGAAAATATCGACCGCGTGAATTCAAATCCACCAGGGAAGAATAGAAAGCTCTTTTGCTGTCAACAGCTCAAACCTGAGCCAATACAAGGCTAAAATATTATTAGCATTCTTCCCAATTGGCTCCAACTGGAAAGGTGTCGATTGACATGAACCAAATGCGAGAGAGTCTGGGAGTCTTCGTTGAAAATGGTCAGCGTCGTTCTTTGTTACGTGGTGTATGGGGACATATAGTGTACCGCCTTGCAAAGTTACGTATTTGCTCCTTATGCAAATGTCAGCAAAATTAAAGTAATCGTTTTTGTTTGACATCAATGCAAATTAATAGCAAATAAACAGCTTCGCTTATTTTGCAAATAAGAGTAAATTAAACGCAAATGTACTGATTTGTCCCGTAAGTAAATGTTAGGAAACAGATCAGTGTAAACAAATTGTTTTGCACCGCATTTGCCTGGATTTCCAACACCAGTAAACGTGATATTTTTGCGCAGGAAGCAAATGTTTGGCAATTGTATGTGAAAGTTAGAAATTTGCCTCGGTAGCAAAAGTGAGGCAAATTTGATGCAAATATCAACATTTACGTCACATTTGCACGTGAATTCAACCGGAACAAATATTTATGTTCACGTTAAGTTTACACCAAGCGCAAATTCGGTTCAAATTTGGAGCCCCAAATTTGCTACATATTTGCTCAACTTGCAAACCTGAGTAAATCCATTTTTTCGTCCAGTGTAATATACCGTTTTATATCTGTTCTGAATCTTTCACCTAACTATTGCAGATATACTGTTGTGATTAAAGTTCAATTCAAGTTACAGCTGAAATAGAGAATTATTTTCTTTAACTTCAGTTTAGACTCACAATACCATATTTTAACTTTGAATCACTAGAGACTACCTCAAATCTTCAGCAAGCAACTAAACTAAAAATGATTTCTCTTATTTCCTTTTATTGCGTCCAATTTAAAACGACCTTATTCATTTTAAAAACCCTTGAAGAGGTAAAGTATAGAAAACGGTAGTCTTGAATTATCAAAAATGACATTTTCATGGTGTCTCGAAGAAACACACCAAACGTTGCCTTGATTTACTTATTCTAACGCCAGTACACAACAGGGTTGATTAAGTTCATTCCAAAAGTACACTGCCGGATTACAGTGTTTCTACTGTGAATGGCGTGCTTTTTGGTATAGAAGATATATTAAAGGAGAACCTTTTTCCCAAAAAATATAACAGTATATAAAAGGGTAACGGTTCGGACCTCGGGGCGGAACCTGCAGGCAATCACCCCCTCTATTCCCATAGCTCCTACACAAATTTAAAAGTAGTCACGCAAAAAGTCATGCAACATGCCCTTGTACCCCATCTCTAACCATTTCTCCTTTCCAGGACAAAACAGGGCTAACTTGTAGTTTAAAGTGTACAACCACTCACTTGATAAGGGGGAAGGGGGGATAGTTTCTGTGACCCAACTTACTCCTCTAACAACAAAAAAAAAAGACTTCCCTTCGAACGCACTTATAATCCCTGATTACTATTAGTTTTAGTTTATACTGAAACAGCGAGATAATATAACGAAAATGATGCTTTTTAACTCATTTATTCCCGCCAACGATTACAATTTTCGCTATTCCGAGTTTCAGTAGCCGAATCAAATAGTGTTATAGTTAGTGTGATGCCTATTGGCTTTACCGACTCAATAAAGTTGAAGTTTCCCTTTTTTAAAAAAGCTAAATTTGCATGCGCTAATGTGACACGAACTAAAAAAGGAAAAAAAACTAAGAGCCGGATTTACAACTCGTGTGCTGCGCCACGAGTAATTACGACAACAAAACCTAACGGAGATTCATGCTGTATGATCACACAAAATCAAGCACGACTTTCCAAATGAATGTGATATATCACTAGTAATCAATCGTTATCGACTATTAAGTAAACAGCGTTGTTTTTTTATAATGTCCATTCAAACTACACTGAGCCACAAAGTGTGAATTATCCCCGAACTCCCTAGAGCTAATTTAATTCTTAAAGGGATCATCTTGGTCGTTTAAGAGTCTATTTAGCCCTTGTTGGACCGTTTTCGCCCTACAGAGCTCTTCCAACCATTTGTCCAAATCATTTCCCCGATACAATGCTAAATTGGCCTCTTATATTCCTGTATTTACACACAAAACGGCCCCATTTGTGGGGCTAAAACAGATCTTTTAAATTTACAGTGATGATGATGATGATGATGATGATGATGATGATGATATTATTAAGTCAACCCAACGTAATTCCTCGCAACAGCACATGAGTACACCTTACATTGTATTTGTGATAGGATCGAACACCACAGACCACGTCTCACTGTGAACGGACACTTTTTTTAAGACGGACACCTTTCTACGAAATACAACTAGAGTTGGTCCCCGTAACTTTCTTTAGGACGTAATAAGCACCTACCTTAGCTTGTTATTGGCAAATGAAACTTTAGGTTATCAGTATTGTCATAATTCTACGTCCTGACCACAGCGAATTGCAACTTGAGATCTTAGGATTTCATTATTGGAACATTTGCACGGCAACGTATTTAACCACTGACGCAAAGTCCTCCACCCCCACCCCCACCCCCCCCCCCCCCCCCCCCCCCGCCCCCATTAATATCCTCGTCAAACTCCGTTCTCAGTGTTTTCCGAGTATACCAAATAACGGCGAGAGAAGACCCTGAGAAATGAGAGATCACGCGATCTTTTTTTTTGCACGAATCATCTTTATTTGCTTAAGCCAGTTCCTAATAAATAGTAAAGTATGTCAGAAGCCTTGTTGTACATCAACCTTACCTTCCCTTTCACTGTGCTAGTTTTGGTCTTTGCTTTCTCGCCTCCATTGTCTTGAAGCTTATTTTGTTGTTTGTCAGAAAAGCTCGTTATATCTAACAGCTTTTTGTTATTCTTGACAATCTTCCAAATGTCAAGATTTGTAACGGGATTTTAAAAGTGAGCCAACCCACAACTCCTGTGAATTATTGCCAGATACTGTCAAAGTGTATTTCAGAACCAGAATCGTGGGTATCTGCATTTCATACCCACCTTCTGCTACCTTTTATTATTTTGTTTTTTTCGTATGATAATTAAGATGCTACGTAGGACATAAATAAAATAAAGTAAAGGATACGGATAGTCCTTTATCGCACCACGTGATAGCCTCTTCAAACTTACTCAGCTTCAAACAGGCACTTGCGCCTAATGATAGAAAAGTGAAAAAAAAGTTGGAAGACGTACTCTCGAAATTCTCCTCACGGACACTTCTGATTCCTCCTAAGACAAGTTTCATCAATCCAGGTAATTTCTAAGGCCTCAAAAGCAACTTCGATCTGCTTTTAACACAATTTTGGATACTTTTCGCCATATAATTGGAATAACTTTTGCTTTAAATCGGAAAGCTGCTATCTATTTCCCATTCACCATTAGCGCGAAAATCTTCCACAACACATTTTTTTAAAAACTCATTCCACAGCTAAATTATGAAACATCCTTGTCAGAAATGAAAAAAAAAAACAAAACAAAAACAATAGCTCTACGAGCACATACAGAGTGGGGTTCACCCTCAGGAGGAGGTAGGAGGTTGACGTCATACAAATGAGTGGGTTAAAAATAGGTAGAGGTGACATCATGATCTCTTTCAAGTCAGTAGGGGAGTTGGGGATAAATGGCATCGTAATTTATTTTAAGTCAATGGAGAGTCGGAAATGAATGACATCATAATCTATTTTTAACTCAGGAGTCTCACTGGAATAGAATTACAATTTCATACAATTTTAATGCTTATAATTATAAATTCAAGGGGATGTTAACCCTCGGACTTACGGGGGGGGGGGGGGGGGTGGTGGTTGCCAACCCCCCCTTGAGGTTTTTCTCCGATATTTTCAAGACCATTTACGATTAGCACATGCTGTTTTCATTAGCTGTGTATTTATCCTTAGTACACATTTTGGTAAAGTTTGGCGGCAACCAGTTTCTATAGTAACGAGATATGACGTCATAAGTAACATGTCAAGCCATTTATGAATACAAATGCGTGTTTTTCATCTTTTTTCAGTGAAAAAAGAAAAACATGCCAAAGGCATCAAAATGTTTAATTGTATGTCATCTTGCAACTCTAGCAAATAATATTTGCAAACCGCGTTGATAAACATATTCAACTTATTCATTTTTGATAAAACTTGACGTTTCGTATGCTACTACATACATTTTTAAAAGTGACCGTTACAGTGTTAAAAACTATACTTATATAGTAGTGAAAACGGACTGGGACCGAGATTAAGTACAAAACTTAACAGTTGATCCATAAAAAGCAACAGCTAATTAATAGAGCATCAGCTTCTCGCTACTGACGTTTACATTAAAAGCCCAAGAACAAAGGTCTTTACGATACAATATTTGCAATTTCCACATTTTCCCGATAAATTTGAATTTTTAGTAAAATCCAAGATGGCGGCCGTCTTGGCGGCCATTTTTGGATGACGTCACGGACCCCAACAGCCTCGCCACCCATAATATCATCGTTTGAGGATAGATCGAGTGGTCAAATACATAGTTGTTTATGGTCACATAAAAGCCGCTGATTGAAAGTATTGCCAAAGCTAGCAATGACGGTCAAATACCCATGAAATAAGCTTTCGAACCCGACGTTTTGGAGGAAATTTGGGTGATTTCCGGCATAGATATTGCAGAGCGAAGGTCTTGGATTTTAGCCGTGAATGATTTCTTGTGTTTTATCATGTTTTGGACCCCAAGGAAACGCATCGGCGATAGATTCCCGAAAGACATCCTGTGGTGCGTCTTCGATAGATTGAAAATCGCAGTGAACAAATTTGAGATTGCGGCGAGGTTCGAGCTACGAGGTATCGATCGACAGTTGGATACGCTGTTCTCAGCCTTCCGCCATACTTTCCTCTTGGTGAAATTTCCCGAATCTTCGAAACCGAAAAACGCATCGGTTATAACTTGGAAAACTGCACTTTTATGAGAATCTTTTAGGTTTTCTCGATTGCTAACAGGTTCTCAGTGAACAATTTGGAGTTTCCATTGGAATAATGAGGTAGGCTTGATTTTATATCTTTTCTCCCAATAAACATTATACGCATCGAGGCCATTATGTGACACAATGTCACGAAAAAGTCTGTATCAAATGCGCCTGTGTGTCTTAGATTTCTGGCCATGGTCAGTTTTAATTTCTTGGTCCCTCTTTTCAGACTCATCGGCCGGACTGTGTCTCAGAAGCGCTTTCCTTTCCTTCGTTGTCGGTTGAATCTTCTTCATAAGTGTCGTTGTCGGATTCTTTTTGTTCATGTTAGATCTTTTTTTTTTCTCTAAAACATCGCTTAACAGTTTTTTTGTTATTAAACGCTTATCAATTCCCAACTCTGCGAGTCCATCTAAAAAGGTATTAAGCGCACAGGGTCGGGCTACATCATCAACATCACTTGTAGGGATCATGACGTCAGCCTCCTGCTTCCTTCTGAAGGTGAACCCCCACTCTGTATCTACTTCTACGAGTAGTAAAGTCGGGATTCAGGGTCTTGTAAGTGCCCCTAAGACACGAAAATTAATACTGTTGTTATAATTTGTTTTACAGTCGTTTTTCCGGTCACACAAGGCGATCCGTCACTCACGTTACTACGTCATTTGAAACCTTTAATCAGTCTTTCGCAATCACTTGTGCATGTAAGGTCCATTTATCTGTTCCTCGAAAGGAAAGAAAAGGAAATCGTTATCAATTGGAACTCTTACCAAATCCGGCAATAATGTTAGCTCCTTTTACTTAATATATGTTTGTTTCGTCATTTTCCTTTTTCTTATGTTGTAAATTGATTTTCAGTTTTACGATATTGATAATGAGTTGCTATCTCTTATGACCGTGAAGTTGCTATGTACAGTGATATGACGTCACGTTGTGGTCATTAACTCGTGAATACGCGCAAGCGTAATGAACGGGTTATCGGTAACGGCCGGCATATCCACTCACTCACTCGCTCGTCGCTTGCTCGCTCGCTCGCTCGTTCCATCACTCAGATGTAAACTTTTTTCGATATCTACGTTGAAATAACAAAATTTGACATCGTTAATTAGTCAAATCATAGGTGGCGTAGTGTGTAAGCGATCAGACAACAGAACCGAATGACGTAAGTTCGATTTTCGCCCTGACGGTTTTTTCTTTTCCTTTCTTTTTTTGTTTTTTTTTTTCGAACTGACAATTACTGTTTTTTTGTTTGTTTGCATTCGTCAAATGTTGTTACATTTAATTTCCAAAAAACCCCGCAATATTGCGCTACCGCTCACTCATTCCATCACTCAGCTCAAAATTTAGTCTTATCTTAGTATGTGTTCCGCGATTGTCTTGTGGATTAGAGCCGCGATTGACAGTAGGAGGCCCGAGTTCTTTTTCTTCGGACTGGACATTATGAAAGTGATGTTCTTTGTGTGTGTGTGTGTGTGTGTGTGTGTGTGTGTGTGTGTGTGTGTGTGTGTGTGTGTGTCTTCGCAAAAATCCTTAAGTTCAATATAAAAAAAATATATCGAACCGTATGAGTGTGAAACCATAAGCTTACCGCAATATTGCGTTACGCGCTAGCATTTCTTATTCACGGGTTGGCTCTTAGGAGCCTTTGATTTTTATCTGTGAATACGCGAAGTAATGTCTTCGACTTGAAACTCATTATGGAAAATTAAAACCGATCTGTGGACTTCGAACTGATTTTTCAAGACTTTCAGTAAATGCTACAGCACGATATATGTTTCTAAATGTGAAGCCATTCGAGAAAACGCCAACCTTTTAATCAATTCTTCTAAACTCTCAATCTTAAAAACCTCTTCAAAAATAGAAACACTTAGCCGCAGGCTACAAAACACTTGAAACAGAATTTTCTTACGGAGAAATAATAATGAATGTATAAGTCGGGCAGCGTTGGCATTCTGCCCGACCAATGAGGATTCACCGTATGCGTTTTGGAGATAACACGGGCGAAAAATACTCAGATTTTGAAAAATAGGCACTTGAACTCAACATCACCTTTGTGGTTTGTCTTATTTTATAGAAGTGAGTGCGTCTATTAAATATATAGTTAAAGCTGTTACGATCCAACAAAATAAACTTAACCTTTAAGGAACAACCATCTAACCATCTAAGCGAGTTTAAGCTAAGGAAAGTTAACGCAACGGCTACCAGTCCTTTACGTGTTAAGATGTCTTCCTTGGTGCGCGCGTTCGGTACAATACGAGGCATGGCATTGCGATATAAATTGCGTGTTCATTAACCCTATTCAGACTGGGCTTTTTTAGGCAATCTGTGACTGGGGGGGGGGGGGGGGGGGGGCTCTTCGGACCCACCTTCATATCTCTGGAACCAGTAAGGCTAGGGCCATAAAATTTTCACACAATGTTCATCTCCATACAAGGAAACCTCACACCCAGTTTTGATCTGCCATACCCAATTATGACGTCACAACGACGTCATTTTTGTTTTCCGACGTTTCTTTGATATTTTCCATCCAGATACTTAAAATATCAAATATAACTGTAAAATCATCTCTGTAACATTAAAACATAATAAATACAAACAAGGACACACTTGTAAAGCGCGAAAAAGCAAAAAAAGGCGATAAAACTATAATTTCGAAATTATTGTCCGCCATCTTGGATCCGCCATCTTGGATCCAACATCTTGGATCCGCCATCTTGGATTTCCTTTTTTTTCGTTTCAATTAAAATTTAAAAAATATCTTAAAGAGAAAAGGATCAGAATGTATAAAACACTATCAAACTAATGTCTATTATCCAAACAATGAACTTAGAAGCGTTATTTAATAAATAGTACAACATTTTTTCTCTATAAGTAAAAGAGAGCATAAATTTGCCTACCCCTCCCCCCAAATATTTGATGTTAAAATTTTTTGATGTCTTTCAAGAACTAGTCACAAGAAAAAACTATTCTAACAAGAAAATGCACTA